>CAEGAF010124008.1:0-27165 GCA_903067075.1 Micropoecilia bifurca | reverse complement strand
AAAACAAGTTTTTGTCTAAATTAAGGTGAATTCATGGTTCCTTTTTCCACATAATGTAACAGTAGTGTTTATGATAAAAAATAAATAAATAATAATTATGTGATTGGTATCGGGAATTGGAATCGGTGATTTTCCCTCAGGGGTGATCGGTATCGGCAGGAAAAAACCTGATCGGCACATCCCTACTGTTTACCCATAAGCAACCTCTACACCCAAAACTGTCATATTTACATTGACAACATGAGCTTTGCAGTGGGGAAAAAAGAAAGTTCTGAAAGTTCAAGATCAACTAAGCATTTGAGATCAGACTGTCGAGCCAATAAATTGTAATTTTTCTTTTGCTTTTGGGACAAAAAGTAAAAGTACTGCGTTTTAAAGAAGATCCATTTTATTCCGACTGATAGAAATGGTCTGCTGTATGCTGTCTAGTCACCTCTTAAGAGAACATCTGACTTTCTGAGGTCTGAAGTCAAACAACAGATAATGGCAGAAAAACAAAAAAAACAAGCCTAGAGCCTAACCCTTGGGGTCATAGGTTAGTGGTGCTCGTCATTACATAAGCCCTTATTAACTGATACCTTGCATGAGCAGCGGTTAAGCCAAGCTGCATTATATGGAGATTTGAAACACCACAGAGTGCTGACTGGTAAAGGGGCCAGAGGTCATTAGTGTCACATGTGGGGATCTATTACAGATCCTGAATATGAAATTCACATGTAAAGAATGTATACAATATAATAGCTCATAAATATTACACATTTCAAACAGTCCTTTGCTGCATTCAGTGTCCACAAAACGACTGCAAGTAATGATTAAATTAATACATGATTATTCTATGGATCAATTAGATACAAAATCTTGCAGAATTTTAACTAACCTACTTAAGCCTTTTTAATACAATATTAAAAATACATAAAGATGCAGATAATTTTTTTAATAAATAAGAAAAACATTTTATTGCAATAACAGCATTCTTTAAGTGAATGTAAACCAGGTGAATACAAAAAAACAAACAAACAAAAAAAACAATCCCACTTGAGGAGTCATGGGTTGAATATATTTACAGACAATGGGGATTTTTTTGTTTTTTTATCTTAAATGTTTTGTACACTGTTGTCTTAATTACTGCTCTGAATATGTTGGGAGTTTTTTTAGTCAATAAATTCTCTCTTTCTAAAAAAAAAAAATCTACTAGAGTTAATTAATAGATTACTAAATTAGTTGACAACTATTTCGATAATCAGTTCCGGTTAATTGTTTCAACATTTCTTTTTTTTTTCTCCTCAAATATCTGCCACCCTATTCTTCTCAGCATACGTGGTTCACAATGAGATGCATCTATTAGTGGTACGGTATTGCTGTGGCCGAAGAGACAGAGTGTAAAATATGTGACACTACAGCCTCGTGCCAGTCCACACAGCTGAAGGCAGATCCCAGAGGAGTCAGTGGGACACCAATGTGTGTGACGCTGCCTTAATGTCCAGCCTTCGATCAGCTGCAGCTTAGTGAGCAATGAGCTCTGACCAGCAGTGGGAGTGAAAGCAAGCAGCTCCATTATCGTCTATACTGGTGAATCGCTCCCCTTCCCAGACCGTGCCTGCCATGAGGCAAAGCAGATCTGCTAGAGCCATCCAAACCGTTTCTATCGTCAGAGCTATAAAGGCAGAGAGACGAAGCTACAGCTTCAGCCCGGTTATTTTAAGCCAACTGTACATAAATGTGTTCGTGGAAATACGCAAGTTGACCAAATTAATATGAAATTTTTAATCGGTCATATAAAACCCACGAGTCAAAGTCGATTCAAACATGAAATCCGGTCCGGTAAACGTGTGGCTCAACTTATGTATTCACTGCTATATTTAAATGTAAACGTCATTTCTCTTGAATGCATTTCGGTTTCCTGTCTCGTGTTCATGTCGGACTGCAACAGCACTTGCTTAAGACACTGTGGTCTAATTTAATTCGACATGGTGATAGAGACAGCTGATGGTTGTCAGGAGCGCAACAAGGCACGGCAACGCTGTGGAGCTGCAGTGTGTGCACACAGGGAAGCAGGGCTGTGTTCCTGCAGCTTCACACATCCTGCAATAAACAGCTGATTCGCCCAGATCAAGAGAGAACTGGAGTAAAAATAAAGGGTAAACCCACGTCAGCCTGAAGCATATCCTAGCCTAGCCTTGATACAAAAAAAAAAAACTAATAATCTTCCACAGACGGATCCTTTCCAAATAATTTAATTTGAAGGCATAATGAGTAATAAATAATTTTCCAGCTAATTTAGGCCTTATGATTATTAATCTAACACTTCATTTCAATGACTGAAACAAAATCTGGAAAGAAATTTGGATTAGTGCACACTTCCCCTCCTGGTTTCCGCATGCACATGTGGTCATATGCTAGTCCACTGGAAGTGTAATCAAATTGATCAGAATGAATGCAACTTTTTTGGCTCAACAAAACTTGTCTCAAGGAAACTTAATATTTGCAGCAGATTTCCAAAGCTCTGCCGCTGTGGCCACAGAGTTGGAACAGGCAGAACGACTCGACTCAAACTCGTCGCTCTCAAAGCATCGCGGTGCAAAATACGCAGAAAACGTGAAAGTATTCACTGGACTCTCGTAGGGCTTTAGTTAACTAATTACTATGAATCCAAACTGATACCTGTTTAATGTAGTATAAAAATATTTAGAAGGTGCCACTGGAACCACTTTTATGGAAAAAAACAACAACACTTATTTAACATGTCAGAAGATGTTCTAATTGTATGCATTCAATATAACTATTATAGGGATGAACTGATCAGTCCCCAACTTCCTTAATTTTACGAGAGCGACGACGAGTCGATACCCACATATGAAACCGATCTACCTCCGCACAGGCCTGAAAAATCAACTGCTGCCCCTTTTTGCTCTACCGTGAGAACGAACTGACTGAATGACTTGATTGTTTTTAGTTTAATTTAATAGACAGCAATGCACTAAAACCTTTTATGTGTATTTGAGAGCACTACCTCATGTGCAACCAAAACAAGTTTGTATTGTTTTGTGGGTACTGTTCAATGTTGTTCAATAAAATTAAAGATATTGACCTTATACCACCTGAAAGTATTGGTTATGTACAACAACAAAAAAAAGAAAAGAAAAATTGGTATCTGCCAAAATCGGGCTTTTTAAAGACTGGTAATGAGCTAGAAAACTGCAATCTGTTCATCCCTCAATAATCAGTATTGTAAGTTTCTTGACTTCAGGTGATAAGAAAACAGAGAAGCAGGTTACCAGTGTAACTACAGCTTACAGTTACAATGCAGGAGTGACTAACACCAGTCAAACGTTTCCCTACTCCGACACAGTTTATTTAAATACTTGAATTAGTGCCATTATGATCAGCAGGGATCTGGTAGTGAACCATCCTTTGATTCAGATGTGCTGAACCTGGGAAAGGTCTGAAACATTCAGAAAACTAGCCAGGAAGGACTTGGTCTGGACACCACCGGTGTAATGTTTCCACTGGATGCTTAAAGCAGCAGGTCGATGAAAGCTAACTTGTAGCTTTGGCAACGCCGCTCGTCTCTTGTGCAATTCAAATTAAAGTTTGCGTAAAGGCCTCCATTTATAGATAATATTTCTAATAGTTTAGTCAACAACTCTTTGCGGTTTAGCACTTTTAGAATATGCGATACAAACTGTTCCTCTGACGGTTAGGTAAGAATTGGCAATATTTCTTAAAGAAATTGAATAATCTCTATAGTACAAAATTAGAAGCTTTTTATTATGTTCCGAGGAAATATGTGAGCCTCGAGTCCAGCAAAATAACCATATCCAAAGCTCAGGATGCATTGTTTTGTGAAAACACAACATTTTTTTTCATGACATATATTTTGCACAGCCTAGCTTGTAGTATTTCATCTTGGAGAGGGAAACAGACAGTAGACGACACGTAGGTCCAAAAAGTACAATTTGTTTAGAGAGACCGATAGCATCAGTAAGTGTAATCTCTAAGTGCTAATTAGAACCTACTTTGAATTACTTAAAGTAAAATTAAACAAACCCTTTAAAACAAACGCCTCTAATCCAATTAGGTCCAACTTTCCTCTGATAGTTTTACATAATACTAGAAAACCCAAACGAGCTGAGACACCCGATGGATTGAATCCTCTAATTTAGTAATTTCCATATGGAATCTGAACTTATGTCAAGAAAGCTTGTGTTAACTTTGTTAATATGTCAAGAAAAAAAACAAACTTATAAAACTGCAGACTAAACTTTTGAAGAACTAATAAAGGACCAAAAACAATTTACATGGCATTTACAAAATTGCCTTGGCACATATCTAGTGTTCACCTCACCCACTATAATAAAATGAATAGTAACAATATGAAAGTTTTGATATGGAAGAAAAAGTTGATCATATTGTATGAGCATTTCAAATGGAGTCTCCTGAAATGATGCGAATTGGGGGGGGAGATTGTAAAATACACCTGACATATAAGAACAGCTCATTAAAAATAATCCATTCGGTATGTTAACTTTAGAGAACATATTTTAGAATGTGTTTTGGCTTAATCAAGCTTCAAGTGGAAGTGACATCATGGTTAGTAAGCTATTTGGAAGTGTGCTAAAGTTTGACGGTCAGCGATGAGGCCAAAAACAAAACTTAAGCTCATACAGAGAAAAAAGAGAGGAAAAAGGAAGAGACAAAAATATAAAAAAATACAACTTCACAAAAACGAGACAAATTTATTTGTCGTCATGGTATCATAATATCTCTCATAAGAAATGTGATATTACCTCATACAAGATAATTAGTTAAATTACCACAATTTGGCAGCCTTTACACACTTTTTTTTTTAATCTTTATTTAAATAGTAAAAATTTCTCCTGCTGCTTCAAAACTAATCATATTAGAAAACTAATCATATTAGTTACAAGCTTATAAAACAAATACATGCTGAAGTAGTTATTGTTAAGTAAGCTGGCTCTATGGACAGAATATCATATACCTTTTTTTGCTGGAGTTTCAAAACAGTAATATGTGACTCTTAGTTCTCAATACATGAAAGATTTTCAAACAGGCAGGTTTTTCTGTGTTCTCACGGATGGAAAAGTCCAGTAACCTTCTGAGTGGCAGTGTGCAGCAGCAGGTGAGGGAGGGGCAGTACTGCAGTACTGCCTTATGGAGCTTATAACAAGCTCCATAAGGCCGGACACAAATCTTACTAAAAAGAAAGCCATAAAAATTGTTTTTTTGGCTTTAAACTATAGAAATAAAAAATACAATTTTAGCAGCTCACTGGGAAACATAAGCAGTAAATATGACTTTGTCAAAGGCAAAGCAATATTAAGCAAGCATTTACCTTCTCAGACGTAATCTGAGAACATATTTCACGATGGTTCATTGTGATTTCGCTACCATTCTGGCACAATTTCCTTCAGATTGTGTTCATTTAAGCAACAACAAAGAATCATAGCTAATAGTCAAGGTCATCTTTTATTGCTACTGGTAACAGAAGCCTTCATTAATAATCCATGCTTGACTTGTCTTACAGCTTGTGTTTGTTGTAATTAAGTCTGCAGGGCACTGGTAATCATTTAGCAAAATATGTTTTAAGTTCCACATGGAATTGGAAAAAAATAAAGTTTTTCCTAGAACTGTGGAAAAGTATTACAATATTTTTATGAAGCAAAATGTACCGACTTTAAATTAGCTTATATTCAATATTGGTTCAGTAGAAAATATATATATATATAAAAAAAAACCTCAAATTAAATACAATAAATCCAATAATTGATAAATGTAAGAGCATTGCATGGGGTTAGCTTTTGTTTTTAGCCTCAGCATTGACCATCAACCTTTAGCACACTTCACAAATGCTCACTAACGATGATGTCACCTCCACTTGTCACCACTGACAGGTGACACATGGGACTGAACGACTTCAGACTATAATAACTTCCACAAACTGCACCTTTGGTATTTATCTGAATGACTTAGCTGCTACCAGATCAAGAAACCTCACGTTCTGGTCTATTGTTAAACCACTAAAAGGAAGAAGAAGAAAACTTTGTATTTTATTTCAGCTGTGTAGTTACTGTAGTTATGGGTGTGTAATGAAGTTAAACATTTAGCATCCATAAGACATCCTATATATGATTGCTGCAGTGTCCACCTCAAATTTAGAGGATGAAAGTATTTGCTCATTTCACAAAAGCACCTGGTTTTAGTTGTGCCATGTTAACTGACAGAACTTGAGAATGTGTAAAACCCATCATATGAACTTATTTGGTGGTTAACAAGAACTTGCCAACTACATTATGTTTATGACCCACACAAATTACGAGATTAATAAAAACTGTCTTGGCAACCGGCTGAGCAATGTGGCTTTTGGCCATTTTATTTATGCTCTGTACCTACATACATTACACATCTATCCTTTTTCTGATAAATTAGAAAAAAAATTAAAAGTTAAGTATCCTGTCACAGGTGGAAGTGATCAAAATGTATTGAGGTTTCTTCACACACAAAAAAACACAGGCAGATTATGTAAGGACTAGTCCAGGAGAAAGGAGACTAGGGTGAGATTAGCCATTAGCTGCTGAGTGCAAACCCCACGCACGCGGTGGAGGCTCAGGCGCGTTCCAGCGCTAATCTGCATCGTAATGTTCACAAGCCCAAATGAGGCCAGGACACCCAGCCCGACTGGATTAATACATACAGGCCTTCTTAAATGGAGATTACAAGTTCTAATGAAAAAAAAATCCCCAAACCATGCCAAATAAACTTTTTAGTGTATTACATGCTCTCTCCATCTAATTTGTTACTTGGCCTGTATTTGTGCCAGTCTGTTAATATAAAATATGATACAATATGCCTCCACAATAACTTGGTTGGATGTCACACCACTTTTTTTTAACTATAACTATAGTTACCATAGAGAAAGCTGGCTCAAATTCCTTGGTTGTCAAAATAGGTACAAAACGTCCTCCTGAATTAATACATTGTCGGTACAAAATGTGCCGCAGCAGGCAACTCCATTTCATACCTGAATATTTTCGGTGCAACGCAACTGAAAAATACTATAGGTACAACATGACATGGGGTGAAATGATCAGAACTCACGTAGAACCAGGGGACAATGTTTTACTAGCCTAGGAAACAAATGGAAACAAGAACTCATTCACTGTAGGTTCAATAATATCAACATGCTTTAGAGCTGGCATGATTAAATCATAACATTACCCAAATTATGAACGCTGCAAAAGCAATGTTGATTTACTTATCCCCCATTTTAAACACTATCCCTGTCTTCTCCATCAGAATAAAAACCCACCTATCTCCCTGAATTTTAGCATCTCGATCACCAAGGCCTAAATCTGATGAAAGACACCAAGTATATCCAATTATTATTAATTGTGTTGGATTTGAACTACAAAAGCCTGACAACTAATTAGTCTGAGCAGTTCTTTACGTTTCTGACCACTGCACACACTGATCTTTAAGAGTACAACCTAAAGCAGACGGAGCCGGTAGCAAAGTAGGAAAAGCGTAGATGAGTGGGTTACTCTGTTCCTACATCGTTCCATCTTAAAAATAAGCGTAAACTGTCGGTTGAAAAAAGAAGCGGTATGGTCCCGCTGTAGTAATTTGACAAATGTTTCTGTGACCTCAAGAAATGAAGTCACCTCAGGGAAAAATAATAAGTCAGAGAGAGTCTCTTTTGAACAATGTAAGGCCTCCACCTTTCTAGGGATTAAGAGGGGAAAAAAGGTGCGGTCCTCCTTACTGAATGTTAGTGTATGTTAAAAGAATGACTTCAGACAAGTTGCATTAAAAAAAATGGGTGTGACCATTAATGCGGTGTTTAACGGCAGTCTCGTGTGTTACGTCTGTGGGTGAAATTAATTCAGATGAAAGCCGTCATACCTGCAGCTTCCAGTAAAGCTTCGAGTCGAGCTTGCGTCTCTGGATCTACAGTCCTCAAATCGACTCCGTCTGTGGCGCTGGACAAAAGCAGCTCTGAGGCGGTCTTCATAATGGGGTTATCCAAGTCCTCCTGGTCCAAAATGAATGACTCCACCTGAGAGAGACAGGAAAAGGTTGGCGATTAATTCAAATTTGCTCGACTGCTTTGATTTTCAAGTTAGCCCTTAATGTCGCCCTAAATCTGATTCGCAAGCCATCGCTTATAAGGCAACCATCACTACATCTGGATTGGGAACTGAAAAGTAGAACAAATCAGGCAAGGAAAATAAAGTAAATCAAAGTATCGCATTACCGCAACTACTGTTTACATTGCATCGTATAAAAGGAGGTCCCACACCCTCCACATAAGTCCACCATCTATAAAAAGACCGGGCATGTGGCTCTTGTTTATTTACAGTTTCTCCGAACAGAGGGAAAGCAAAAGAAGGGACGACGACGTCAAAGTGCGGAGAGCGTTATTATGGTGAGGCGCTATAACCTCTGCACACAGTCGGATTCAGCTGAGAGTCAGCTGCCCCAATTTTCCACTAGAGTCTCATACCTGAGCTTCGGCACACTTTGTTGTCATGTTTTGCATTGCAGATGATCTATTTATGTACAGAAGTACAAACATTAAGGACATTTTTAAGAAATAAATAATTATTTACAGATAGGCTTGGGGGTGGGGGGGAAATTATCTCTGCATAATAGTAAATAAAATATTGTTGACATTTTCTGGTTAATGCCCCCCGCTTGTCTCGTCCATTTCTTTGCTCTTTATAAATATTTTTACATTTGTGACCTATGCAGAAAGAAGTAGTGGTAATGAAGAACATATCGGGACAAGTTGTATATATACTTACCGTCAGTTTACCAGATAAATATTTAGAATTCTAACAAAACCTCAGAATAAAAAGGATCCCTATGAAGCTAAATTATAAGATTAACCCAAGAAGGAAAACAAAAATCATTAGAACTTAAAATAACCGCTATCTTGTGCAAGTATTAATAAATTCCTCAGCAAACATCAACATTTTCCTTTTTTCTCTATTTGGTAATTACATCAATGATAGACTGAAACATTGTTTTCTTTTATAAAACATCTCAAACAAAATATTTCACTTGGATGGATCTCAAATCAATGTCGCAGAGGAGTTAAAAAAACAACATTGTTTCCAAAAGGTTTAATAAAACTAAAGTAGGTTTTCAGTCTCTAGAGCTAATATGGGAAGAGAGTCAACATTCAGTATTTAGGAGGAATTTAGTTATATTACAAAGTGCAAAGGAGCCTGGGAGATGTAGTTTTGAAAGGCCTTCATAATAAACAATGGATATCAGTCTTCCCTATTAGATGAACTACAGCTCCCAGCGTGTTGGTATCCAGAGAGTTGGAAAGGCCTAGAATGGCATCTGCTTAATCCCGGGGCTCAGATTTTAGCTACTGCCCAGAGTAGCAAGCTCTCCACTGGACTACAAGACAACAACAAATGTCCTATTTCTACTCGAAACATAAGCATCTTTTGCTATGTTTCGAGCAGAAATAAAGCAGCCCGATTCAACTGTCTGAATCAGGTGCAAGTAGCAAAATTGTCATCGTCTTCTCACACTATTGCAAAGCAGATGTTCAGACAAAAACAGCCAGATCATATTGACAGTGCTGTCAGCTGATATCCTTACTTGACTGTCATGACTTTAGGTTTTCAGACAGATAATCCTTGGGTCAAATGTTAGGAAAGTATAACGGAGGCACCTCAACGGGAACAATGTCCAAGGGTCTGTGGTGTCAAATCTCTCCACATCCCAATAACAACCTGCCGGCAGGCTTTCTGACAGTAAACTGAAAAGTAGGGTGCAAATGACAAAAATAAATAACTTTGCCAGTTTGTGCAAGTGAAGTGTTTAAATCTAAAAAATGAGCATGTCTGCTTTTGTCAGAAACATGTACATGTGGCGTGACAAACTCCACCACAGATGCAATCACACCTGTCTGTCTGCATGAGACGTGGAAAGTCACATCACATGTATCCAAGCTGTTCTCATATGTGGCGAGACAAATCAAGCCGACACTCGTGGTGGTCAGAGGAGTAGATGAGGTTTACAAAAAAAAAGAAAAAAAAAAGCTTCCTTATTTATCAGAACCAAATGTGGACCACCAGAGTTGTTGGGCTTAAACGTGATCACCTAAACGTGTTGAAAAAGTTCGCAGTGGTAGAATCCCGGTTAATTTACATGATTTGGAAAAGTGACGTAATTGCACCACAACGACGAAATGGCTGGCATTTTGCTGGCCCTGTGTGTCCGAGGCTTTCTGGACATCTAGCATACGCTGTGGCTGGAAAGCTGCTGAGAGACAGCAAACTTGTGATGGGTGTTGAGAGTCGACAGCACCGAACGAGGCCGTAGTGGCTTCCACCCGAACTAGGCCGTGGCCACAGCCTGCGCTGCATAAATAAAACATTTCAGCCTGTTGGCATTAATAACTGCCCCCGTCTTACCAAACACCGTCGACATCGAGCTGTTCCTAAACTTCTGGACGAAGGGGAGATACTACTTCTCCACTGTGTTTGTTAACTATACGTAATTTAAGCGGCCTGGGAGGGGGAGGTTGCCAACGGTTAAGCCTAAGCTAACTAGCTTAGCGTTGCTACCTCGGAAACCTCGTCTTCGTCGCTGCCGGATCCCGGACCCGAGGAGAGGACGGCCGCGGCCGCTAGTTTGAAATCCAGTCTTTCTGCGGCAGGTCCACCGGGCTCGCCGTACAAACGCACTTTCTTTCCACCAACACCAATCCCAATGCTTCCAAGTCCGACTCCTCCTGGTGTCGCTCCTACCCCCATCCCTGCCACTGGGGAGCGAGGAGTCACCGAGTCAATCTCGTCCTCGAAGCCGTCCGTCAGCATTGCCGTCCCGGCTACTGCATCCTGCATACTTCTGTTGACGATACGCGTGTTAACGGGCTATTAGTTAACTTAAACGTCCGCCCAGGCGCTTTCTTGGAAGATATCTGCTTGATTTTACTTCAGGGAATCCAGAAACTCTCCCGAAGCGAGGGTTGAGGAGGTTCTCTTTCCCCCAGCCATTAACTTTCTAACAACCTACACTGTTTCTCAGAAACGCCGCCTCTGTGGAGAATCCTTTTCACCTTATTGGCTGAGCAACATAGATCTCTGTTTCACATTGGGCCACATTTCTGCCTGTCAAACATGACACCGCAACGTCATGTTAGGTTTACCAATATCACGAGGCTGTAGAACGAACATGACATGGTAGGCCAACTTAACTAGTTACTAGTTTTCTTAGTTTACCTAAATTCACTGGGGGAATTTTAAATTCATGGAAGAACAAATGGTAATTATACTAGTAGCTGCTGCCTTTCTTTATTGACTTGCTAAGCGTGAATTTACATGACAAACAAGTAATGCTGTGTTACTTAAGTGTTTTGTTATTAATATTGCCTATGTCTAATTTTTTTCTGTTTTTATGTTTCTTTATATTTTTCAGAACTCCTGACAGTTTTGCAAGCATTGTGCTGCAGGCATGTGCAATATTTGCACAGGCAAATATTGGGCTAGAAATAAATAAAAAAGGCACTTTTTAGACGCAAAGTACATAATTAGAGTTGACAATTAATTGCTTTTGGAGTATGACTATAATGTCTATGAGGTAATCTGTCAAATTTTCCTAAACTGATGTGTATATGTTTACTTGTTTGTTTATTTTAGTTCTGTAAAATATATGTACTGGTAAAAAAAATTCCGGTACATTTTTCAGATGGGGAATATTTTCAGAATAAATCAAATAATGTATGGACTTGAAATAAAATGTTCTAAAGGCTCATTCTTTCATTAAAATTGACAATATACCTTTGACCTTTACAAAAATATATTAAATATATGGTATTTGATCGGCAATCAAAAACTTTCTGTTGCAATATAGGTAAACTTCTAAAAATGTAAGCAACGTTGAAAGTGTCTAGAAATATTAAACATTTATTAGCTGAAAATGTTTTTAATAATATTAAATTGTGTTCAAGAAATGACTATAGGGCTAAAAAAAATGTCAATATACTAGACAAAGAAACAAGTGCCTCAGATATATAATATGTAAAAAGTTTCCTCCTACTTGCAGAAATACACAACTGTTTTAGAGTCGTTTTTGATTGACTACTAAACACCTTAAATAATAAAAGAAAACATAAAAAGGTGAGTGATAAGTTTTATTCTTTTGAGACATCATGTGTCATTACTCTTGGCCAATCTGGTTTGATAGTATCTTGGATTTAAAAGTAGCAACATGCTAACAAAAATAATGTCCCTCTATTTCCACCAATGCCAACATTTGCATATTGTAATCAGCCAGGTTTACAGTTTCAATATAATGCAATTATACCTGGATTACTATATCACCATTTTATCACAACATTGTAAATATCTTCTATAACTTTTTGGTGTAAAACAGTAAAAAAAATGTGTGTAATAATTACTGTGCTGTTTTGAATTCACTTACAGGTGTTGTAAAATGTGAGGTGTTAAACAACCTCTACATTGAAATAATACTAAAAATGAAATAACTGACCATGTTTTTCGGATTTGTAGGCCAGAAGATGCTGAAGGCCAGGCCAGACTGGGCCTCCGGCAGCAACGTCATCCTGCCGGGGATTGCCAGGTGCAAAAAGAAACCCACATTGTGTGCGATTTTATTATGTTTATGAAGATTTGACAAATGTTAAAGTCTTGTGCCGTTATTTGCTTTAAGTCTCATTTGTAAAAGAATATTTGGTAGAAATGTACTCAAAACATGGCAGTTGAGTTGTAGTTAAGACCCGTACTCCTTCTGTAATGTCTTGAAAGGGCTCCCTGGAAGGGGGATAGGTGGAGCATTCTGGCAACACAGCGCGAGATTTCAGCCGCATCACGCAGCGGGTCCTACCATACTGCTCCGGCGTGTTGCATCTTCGGCTGAAAAGGTAAATGTTTAAATATGTTTGGCGTTTTGCTTATTGGTTTCATTCCTAAACAGCGTTTATTATACTCATTATGGTAACAGAATATACTCTGCAAAGCAAAGTTAGATGTTACACCGTAGCCTCAGTTAAAATGTTAGCCGTTGAAGCTAAGAACATGGCGCTGGTTGAAAGGGCCGCTATTGTTCTTGTATCCGGGTGCGGCGCGAACGTGCTGTAGGCCACACACTTTTTCTTTAAAAACAAATGAAGGTGTAAATAATTGCATGCACACATTTGGAGTTAATAAAGTATCAGGCATTAATTGTAAGGTCTCAAATGTATACTAAATATTGAATATTTTCAGTTGGCTACGATTTTTTTGTTGCCACAGACCAGCTAATTCGCGCTGTTGAATGATTGTTTGAGATATAGTTAAAATATTTTAATGATTCTTGTGTGTGGATTTTTTTGGTTGTTTCTCGTGAGGATATTTTGCACTACATAGGCGGGTAATTTATAATTTGATACATAATGACAAGTATTTAAAAAAATAGGCGCTAGAGGGCGCTCTTACATATCAGATATAGTCCTCCATTCTGCTAAACGTAATATTTTTCAGTCATATAGTATTTTGAAGCAACATTTTAACATATTCGGCCATCTAAAGTAGATGGCAGTTAAATTGGCTAAGGATATGAACACAACCAATGAAGGTTGCTTTGCATATGTGTCTTTCTATTAACAAACACACATCATCTGCTGCAGAGTGGTCTATAAGAATGTTTTTAACATGATTTTTTTTCTAACAGACATGTAGAATAAACATGTTAACTTGTGTTTGTTTTTCCCATTAGGAATTGGGACAAATCATGGCTGATGAGGGATATGTTGTGCGAATCAGGGGTCTACCTTGGTCTTGTTCAGTAGATGAAGTTCAGAGATTTTTCTCAAGTATGTATGAGGGAGGGAGGAACATGACATTTAACTTGTAAATATAACCTGTTCATCATCTTATCTCTTTCAAAAGACTGCTCTTCTATTGTACAGCTGTATGTGCTACATTTAAACGTTTGTCAAATTACACACACACACAACACAGTCATGTGAAATAATATTGCAAAACAAATTCCAGTATTATTGCAATTTGATTTGCAATAAAATGACACAAGGAAAAAGAAGGCAGTATAACTAGAAGTGATACTGTCTAGTATCATTACAAGACAAAAATGTATCCCATTTGAGAACAGATGATGAGTTGAGTCAAATTCAATACACATCTTGTACTTAAAACTAGAATTCAGCACAGATATAAATATCTTGAAAGTATCCTGGGAAAAACAGTCACTGTGTGACTTTAGTATTTTCATGACCTACCATGCAGATAGTTATGAATGAATTTGGTACAGAGTTACTTAAACCAGAGATTGTCCAACCTGACCCTAAGCTTATAGCTTGTGGAATTACAACATTTAGTTGTTTCTGTAAGATATTTTACAGCGTCAACATAATTTCCCCCGTAAAACATCTTTCTAGGCTGCAAAATTCTGAACAGTGGAAGTGGAATACACTTCACCTACACAAGAGAGGGCCGCCCTAGTGGAGAAGCATTTGTGGAACTGGAGACGGAAGACGACCTGAAGATAGCCGTGAAGAAGGATAGAGAAACTATGGGTCACAGATACGTTGAGGGTGCGTATGACAGAGTACTTCTTTTGACAGATGTTGCATTTTTCTGTGACACTGCCTTAACAAATAGTTTTTTTAAAACAGTGTTTAAATCCAACAATGTTGAGATGGATTGGGTCATGAAGCACACTGGCCCAAATTGCCCAGAGACGGCAGGAGATGGGCTTGTGCGCCTCCGGGGCCTTCCCTTCGGCTGCAGCAAGGAGGAGATTGTGCAGTTTTTTTCAGGTAAAAACTTCTGTTGTTTGTTTGTTTGTAACTCCCTTTCAGGTTAGGAATAAAAGATTATTGCCCCGTCTTCCTTTCTTTGTTTCTTTCTTTTACAGCACCGATTCTTGCTGCTTCTCTGCAAGAAGTGCTCTTTATTTTAATTAGCTTTTAGAGTCTGTTGCGAAAATATAGAATCATAAAATGAATTAGTTTATGGTAATGAGCAAAGAAATGACACAAGGAAAAAGAAGGCAGTCGAAAGTTTGAACTTAAGATTTTTTTTATTTAAGTACTTGATTATTTATTAGGGATCTGGAGTGTGTATGTAAATACCCATTTTCATCTTCACACCATTGTCCATATAGAGCAGGGGTGTCCAAAGTTGGTCCTTGAGGGCCGGCATCCTGCATATTTTAGTTTTCTCCCTGGTTTTACACACCTGCATCAAATGATGGCTCATCAGAAGGCCTAAGCAGAACACTGACTTGCTAAGGACATTGTTACTACCACTAGGGAGAGAACTAAAACATGCAGGATGCTGGCCCTTGATCAACTGGACGCCCCTGATATAGAGCAATCACACATCAATTATTTTTCTTAAGTCGGGTCTGGTTCTAGTATATTCCACTAGAGATGCACCGATTGAGGATTTGTGACTGGTTTATATTCCCTGATACCTTTTTTTTCAAAGCTGATTGTTTTGTTTGTTGTTTTTTTTCTTTCTTTTAAAGCGCAAAAAGTACAAGAGCAAAAATATTTTTTCTGTTACCATCGTTGACGCTTCTCACTGAGTGAGAAAGAGTTCACTGTAATACAGAATTTTACTAATTTAAAAGAAATTTAGAGTTTATATTTTAAATTGCATTTAACATCCTCTTAGTTATTTGTGTGCTGAGTCATTCTAATGCAGGCCTTTACCTAAACTCTGAGATTTCTAAAAGGCTGTCAGAATTTTTTAATTGCGCACGTTACATAAGAGATAAAGGTTGAAAGTTCAAAGCTTGTTGCAATAAATGAAGACGTTATCAGCTCTAACCTTTTTCAATAACCTTACCTCCTTTGCCATTAAAAACGGGCGGTTCCTTTTTTGTACCTGGCAAAGTCCAGTACAGCGACTAATACCCAGCACTCTTTCTGTTGTTGTGTCCTGAATGAACAGTTGACATATCTCTGTAGAAAGTAGCTCCTTTTTTAAATGGCTTCTCTGCTTCCTCTGGCTTCATATTGAAACACCCCACATACACTGAAAATAGCTCATTTAGGTTTTTTTTCTTTCTTAGAAGCTACAGTGTTGAAGAGCTTTTGTTAGTTTGAGTTTCCAACCAGCAGGTTTTACTGAAAATGCCCGACGAATTCTTGGTGCATCTCTACTTTTCACTGATAAAACCTCTCTCATATTTTAGTTTCATTTTGTTCACATTTCTCCTTGCTTTCGTCTCCTAAATCCGTGTTCTTAACTTGCAGTATAAGACGGTTGTATAGTATCTCGCAGGTAAACCATAATTTTACTCATGTCACCCACCAAACTCCTGTTCTCTTTTCACCCACACTCCAATACTACCCCGGTTTTCCCCACACAAAACCCCCTCCGACCCCCTCTCTTTTTCATATGCTTACTCTATCCTGTCATTTCTACTTTACCCCCAGAGTATAATAAATGTGACTCCTTTAAATGGCCAGTTGAAACTGAACTGGTGTATGTGTGATGTAAAATTTTCTATCTCTCTTTAGAGAAAGTTCTCTCTGTTATTGGGCATGTGATTTAATATGTCCCCTGCTGGGGTTATCTGTCCTTGGGTTGAAGGGTTGGAAATCGTGCCAAATGGGATAACATTGCCGGTGGACATCCAGGGGAGGAGTACGGGGGAGGCCTTCGTGCAGTTTGCTTCACAGGATATAGCTGAAAAGGCTCTAAAGAAACACAAGGAAAGAATAGGGCACAGGTGGGGATGGTTGGTTGGCTGGCTGGATAAGTTGCTTTTCTTATGGTGTGCACATTCAACATCTGAACCAAATGCTAAACTGACATTACATCTAGAATATGAATAATAATTAGAACACACACACACACAACTGCTATACTGGATCAAACTCTGCATACATTCAATATTTTCAGTGGGAGAATAAGTGCTAGGGCTTCATAAAAAATAGTTGAGAGCTTGATTGGAAAATGTAACAAATTTTAAGATAAAGACCGAGTCCAGGTTTTAAATGGTCAGGAGTCTCCCTGGTGGTAAAATCAGAGGGAGAATACACACTTGGCTCTAGAGCCCACTGCTATAGGCAATGCTTAGAGGTCAGCTCAGTAGGGCTGCAGTTCTCTCTGACTCTCCTAAACCAGGACGCTGGCTGTCATGGTAAAGACCAAGAGTTTACTCAAGTATGCAACAGATTTCTAAATTACCTCAGATAACCATAAGAAAAGTTTAAAGTTACCAAGGCCCTTGTTAATTTGGAAAATATTTCTCTTAAACTCAATTACCATTTTATTTATTTTTGTTTTTTGTTTTTTTTTAATTGACAAATGTTAGGTACTCATAGGCTTTACTACCAATGGAATACATCATAACAGCATCTGCATAGCCCAGTATTAAGCAAATGGAGTTTCATCCACTCCCTCTGTGCCTGAAGGGTTTTCTCTCTATACTCTTAGGTACATTGAGATATTCAAGAGCAGCCGCGCTGAGGTGCGGACCCACTACGAACCCCAGAGGAAGCCGATGGGGATGCAGAGACCTGGTCCCTACGACCGGCCCTCGGGCGGACGCGGTTACAGCATGATGGGCCGAGGAGGCTCCTATGAGAGAATGCGTCGAGGTGGCTACGGAGGAGGTGGGTGCAGTTAGACACAAAATTACACCTGCTACCAAATCAGAATCTCATTTTTTAAATGATCTGGCATTTTCTATTGTAAACTAAAATTACATATAGAAAGCCAACCTGGCTATTCTGTTTTTTTTTTTTTCAATTTTTTTTATTTATTTTTTTTTATTGAAAAAGATTAAACCAAAACTGAGTCGTCTTGCACGGTGTAACTAATGAGATTAAGCTGTAAAGTCCATGTAAGACCATGTGTTAATCTGACTGTGTTTCCAGGTGTGTCTGATGGGCGGTATGGTGATGCCAGCTCTTCCTTTCAAAGCACAACAGGTCACTGCGTCCACATGAGGGGACTGCCTTACAGAGCCACAGAGACGGACATCTACAATGTAAGAGACACCTCACCCTCTCACCTACACGCCATACCTTCTGTGGAATTTATCACGAATCTCCTCGGCACACGCTTGGGTTTTCTTACCTTTTTTTTTTTAGTTCTTCTCTCCGTTGAATCCTGTGCGGGTCCACATTGAGATCGGCCCAGATGGGAGAGTAACCGGGGAGGCAGATGTAGAGTTTGCAACGCATGAAGATGCTGTTGCAGCAATGTCCAAAGATAAAGCCAACATGCGTGAGTTTTTTATGGTTCACTTTAAAATAACTGTTTAACAACTCTCTCTTTTAAGTCTGCACAACCCTAATGATTCTTTTCCTCAACAGAGCATCGCTATGTAGAGCTGTTCTTGAACTCCACAGCAGGGGGGAGTAATGGAGCCTACGGTAGTCAGATGATGGGTGGCATGAGTAAGTGTCAGGGTTAAGAAAACTCAAGATTCAGTAAAACCTTATTACTTACAAATTTTATGACTTTATTTCTTTTAGTAAATAAATCCATTCAATGGTTGCCAGCTATTATAACATTTATCATTTTTAAATATTGTTTTATAGCAAAAAAATATCAAAGAAGAGATGCTTGTTGAGAAATGAACTTTTACCAAAGAGATTGAAATGCAGTTTTCTTTTTTAAATAATTGTATTTGTAGTCTATTTTAATTGGGCTATTAGATATTGAAATGACTGGTTATGGATCGGACTGTGATTAAAATGGTTTAGCACAAGGAATGGACTGAAGTGAGTCGGAGCTCACCCTCACCTATAGACACCCTTCTCCTGACAGTGATTTAAAACAGCATTAAAACCATCACAGGTCCAACATATTCATCCTTTGTTTTGTTTTTCCACAAAACATAATCAGAAAAGCCCCAGTAGAGTTAATTGGAATACACATTTTATGTTTAAACTGCTTAATTTTTTGCTCTTCCTCTTGAGATCAACACATTTTGCATTATGCAAATAGCATTTTTTCTTGTT
Organism: Micropoecilia bifurca; assembly: GCA_903067075.1. Lineage (NCBI taxonomy): Eukaryota > Metazoa > Chordata > Actinopteri > Cyprinodontiformes > Poeciliidae > Micropoecilia > Micropoecilia bifurca. The sequence continues at coordinate 8,177 of CAEGAF010124008.1, read as the reverse complement.
TTCAAATTTTAGGTGACTAAGAAAAATGGGTATGATGTATGACTGAGATGTTGAGTTAACCTAAACAGAATAGAGCAGTTTCTTAAATAAGGGTTTTATGTAAAATAAAATAAAAATATTGAGTGTCCTCTCAGGCCCGTCATGGTTTGTCCTCCACAGGTAACCAGTCGTCTTACAGTGGCGGCCAGCTGAGCTCAGGGTACTCTGGTGGGTACAGCAGCCAAGGAAACATGGGCGGCTACAGTGAATATAGTGAGTGTCGGCTCTTTTAACTTTTTTCTACCTTTGCTTTGACTTTAATTTCTAGGAGCTTTAGTAAATCACAATTAAAAATGTTTATCAAAAGCAAAAGAAAAAAAATCGTAAAAAGCTCTGCAGCTGCTCAGTGAGAAACTTCATTCTCTTTTTGCTTTTCTTGTTTTGAAAGGTTATTTTCTTTTGTATAGTTTGTTTAATGTTTAGTGAGAAGTGCTTGTCTTGATGATTTTATGGGCCTGCATTTAGGCCACGGCATCATGGTAATTTGTCTGCCATGTACTGTAAAAACCTGAAATAAACTGAAGTTTACTGTTATGAGAACAATTAAAGATTTGAGAAATAAAAGAGAAATCAAGCAATTGTTATGCTGAAAAAGATTAAAGCAACTGTTTTCTTTTGAAAGTTGCTGTTTTTTAACACTCATCTAGTAAAACCTTTTCATAGCTGAGACACTACCTCTGATGGGTTAAAAAAAATCTTCCTGGAATGAACAGCATGTGCTGCTACTTGGGCTAGAAATAAAACCCCACAGTTCATGTTGTATTGGTTTTCTATTCGGTGACCAGTCCTGTTCCTCTAATAATCACCATTTTAACAGATGTATAACATGATTTGTTGTGCATGACTACATGAATGAACTCTTGGGTCCTATGGTGTTTATTCTCTCTCTTGTTAGGTAACCAGGGCGGAATGGGAAGCAGTTACTACGGCGGTGGTGGAGGTGGAAGCAGAGGCTCAATGAATGGACTCGGTGGAGGATGGGGAATGTAGTTTTTCTGGGTTTTTTTGTTTGTTTTTCTCACTCTCAACCCTGAATTTCATGTTTTTAATCTCAGCATTTTGCTGGAAAGACTGGAAATGTCTCACTTTGTTAAACATAGGATGATGAGGTAAGCTTGTCTTTTGAAAAGTACCAAGGGGTGGGATTTGTATTTTTTTTAAGTGCGTGATTTACAAAGAGAAGTGTGATCATTTGTTGTCACAAGAAGTGTAACTGAAGTGTTGTCTTCCCCATTCCTCCCAGACCCAACTCATTACAAAAACCAGGTTAATGTCCTGTCATCCAGAAATGTGACATTTTGTTCTCCAAACACCTGCCTGCTTCTGAAGGCTAACTCTTCCCATACTAGTGAACTTTACATGACTCAAGGAATGCATGAACAGAAAACCTGTCTGGTATTTTTTTTGGATGTTTGACCTCATTTTGCTTACGTGTTTCAGTTAAAAATGTAAATCTGACTTCATGGTGTGCAGGTGTTTTGTTTCCTAATGTTATGACTGTTCATTGGACTTTTTTTTGTGATGAGGGCTATGTGAATGGCAAATCTAAAATCTGCTACCATGGAGGTTTTTACAGCTTTGAATGCTATTTGTATTTTCTGTGCACAAAGTGAATAAACTAGTCTGGAATACCTTAATGAAAGTAAGGCTGGAAAAACTGGTTTTATTGGTTTATCAAATAGATTTATAAAAGTCAGTCATTTACAGATTATATAAATGGTTTTTGCAGAAGTTGAACAATCTACAAAGCTTCAATTACATTCTTAAGTTTGATTATTTAAGATTCTACAGTTTTTACACACTTTCTTTCAGTACTGAGGCAGCTGAAGTTAAATGAACTACCAAACAGAAATCCTAGCAAAACTCAGTTTTATATAGTACACATCCAGGTTTCTGTTAAGAAAGACTAGTTACTAGAGATGCAACAATCAGGCTTTGTTTGTAGACAATACATTTAGCAAAATACCTACAAATTGAGATATTTTTCATAGGTTTTACTTAGATATTTAATTATCTCCATTTACGCACCAAAGCATGTGCATTTGATCTGCTGATCAGTGCAACTCAAGGGAAAACCGATTTAGACTGATTGGTGCATCCTTAATCTTGTACGGTACTCAGTGTTTTTCCTTCAGCTAAAGAAACATTTAAAACCTCTTTAGTCAACAGTCATTGCAATCTAGTTCATGCTATCAGTGTTTTTGTTTTTTTAAATGTCACCCATTGTTTAATACAGACAAGTAAATGCACCTGAATTTCAAGTTGACCAACAATGAAACGCCAAACCTGGTTGTAATTAGCATCATACGCTCCCAACTTCACTGTTGGGAAGTCTCTGTAGAAACTTGTAAAGTTCTAAATGTTTCTGTCAGGAAGCTGTGGAGGAACTTCTCTGCAGCAAGAGCGAGTGACAAACGTCGCACACTCTCACGGGCCGAGGGTAGGACGGTAAGGCCAGCTCATTACTAGAGCAAGTGCTGCAGTAGATGTCGCCGCAGTTTCTGCAGTGGTGCTGCAAGCAGAGAAGAGACCTTGGATTGAAATCTGTCATGCTACAAATCAGGAAAACAAAAATGTGTGGAAAAGCCAACCTTTCTACGCGAGATGGAGAACTCCTTCTGGCATTGCTTGCACTGTGTGGCTTCATCGTCCTTCATCCATGCGTGGCCCTATGGAGGTGGGTTTAGAAGTTAGCATCTTCCCTCTTCCAGCACCGTTATTTGCTCATTGATACGTTACCTTCAGGGCTTTGTTAACCTCCTTAAAGTCCTCCATCTTGAGTTTAGACCTTTGACAGGGATGAGGGCAGAATCAGAAATGTGAAGAAAAATGATTTGGATTATTGTGGAAGGGGAAATTCACTATATTTTTACGGAGGTACTAACTGGCTTAGATGCAGGCCCATTTCCTGTAGTGTCTGCTCCTGCTGTTCACACCTCTGCTGCAGCTGCTTTTTCTCCGTCTTCAAATCCTGCAACTCCTGCACCAGGAACACTAATGAATTAATTGTTTAAACTATTCCTGGAATAAAGTAAGTATACCAATTTCCAGAGATGAACCCTGTGTTTGTACTGCGAACTGACCGCGTGGAGGCCCTGCAGCTGCTGCAGCTGGGTGCGGAGTTCAGAACTGTTGTCCTGTTCCCGCTGCAGAGCTTTCTGCAAACTTTGTCTCTGTTCTCTCTCTGCACGCAGCTCATTCTCCAACCCGGTTCTGTGCAAGAAAAAAGCCGCAGATTAATTACGTCGGCATTTAAATTCACTCCATTGACCTATAAGGTTTCCGTCTGCTCTGCACACGTTATGCCCTCTGCCTGTGTGCCGACCTTAACGTGTCCAGGTCCGTTAGCTGTTTCTGGAAAGCGCCGACTTTTGCTTCCAGCTCCACCCTCATGTCTTGGTCCGACTGGTCGGTTTGTCGACTCTGCTGCTCCGATTTCAGCAGCCTGAAATGTCAAGCCGGCGAAATTAACCAACCCCAGAGCATTTTAGCGAACAACACAACCCAAACCCAGCGGGCGCATACCGCTCCTCTAGTTCCACCGTGGCTTTCTCCATCTCGTTTATCCTCTGCTCCAGCTGCACCGCCTCCGCCTGCTTTTTCTCCGCTTGCCGCCCCGAGTCCTAGGAGAACCAACCGGCTTGTTCAAACGCACCGTGTGGTGGGTGGGGGGTGACGCACGGCACACGCGACCGTTCCCACCTCTGCTTTGTGGAACATCTGCAGGTTAAGAGTCTTGACCTGGTCGAGTTGGAGCCGCAAGGCTCCCAGAGTGTCCTGCTTCTCGTGGATGTCCTTCTCCAGCAGCTTCATGGCCACCTCCATCTCCTTCTTTAGGCCCACCTGGAGCTCCAGCTCACGCTCCAACTCCTGGCGTTCGCGCATTTAAACCCGAGACGGCAGGAGTCAAATATAGTTTTAAGACTAAAAATATTAAGAATGAATGTATGTAGCTAAAAGACCCATGATGGCTCCGCAGAGAGCCAAGCAGATGAGACGAATATTAATTGCGCGTTCTCCCAATCTGGCATTTTTGTTTGCCAAGAGCCACATGTTTGTACATCAAACATGTGGAAGGAAGTGTTCTGTTCAAATAAGACTAAATCTGGCATGTTCCTTTATTCCTATGAGTGGCAGAAAACTTAACACTGCAGTTTCACCTTGTAAGGGATGCCTGATAAGGGCAGTAGTGGGGAAAAAACAAACAAACCTATTGAAGTCCAAATTACAGTCACAGTTGCAAGGGAATGGCTATCAAAGCATATTCATGTGTTCGAATGGCTCAGTCATTCATTGCAATAATGCAATAGCAAACCTGGCGAATTCGCTTTTCTTCTTTGTATTGCTTCCACACCACATTGTACATCTCATCCAAGCCTTGTCGAGTCTGTCTGTATGTCTCCAGCTCCACCTGACTGTCCTGGAGCGCCGCCTGAGAACAACAACAACAGGGTTATATTCTGCAGATTTGTTTCGTTTTTAAGAAGCTTTCAGTCTCTTCCTGCAAAAAAAGGTTTCAAACCTCTTCCTTCTTCTGGCTCGTCATCAGGATGGAATCGTTCTCCTGCCTGAGCTGCTCCTGTTCCCCTTGCAGAGAGTTGATTCGGTCTGTTGCTGCCGTCAGCTAAGAAGAGCAAAAGTATTCATTGCACTTGGGGAGTTGGGTCAAACAAACACGCCGAGGTCGTTACGGCGACATTAAAATGCCAGCGACCTCCTCCACGAGCTTGCTGTTGGTCTTCTCCAGAGAGTCCATCTTCGCCTGCAGGTCGGTGACGGTGCCGCTCAAGTGCCGATTCAGCTCTTCGATGTAGTGCTTCTGGTCCAGAATGGCCGTCATCTTTCCGTCGCTGAGAGGAGGAGAGACGTCGGAACGGAATCAACTTTCGAGCGCGTTGCGACACGGTCCGAGGCGCAATTGACCAAGCAAAACCCCACTCACTCCTTTGGCGTCTCGCTGCTGGCGGCGTCTTTCAGGTAGAGGGAGAAGTCGATGACCGCCACCTTGCAGCGAAGGAGAGAGATGACGTCAACTTGGTCAGACACAAACTGGAGCATGAACAGCCACTGACCTGAGAGTCGAGGTCCTCGCCTTTGATGCACAGGTTGGCGTCAATGACGTTGAGGCCGACGAGCAGCCCTCCCATCACCGCGCCTTCCTCCTCCAGCATTAAAGCGCCGGCGTCGTAAAACTCACTAGGGCGATTGAAATTTGCACAAAAGGTGACACTTTTGCACGCGCTTTTCGTCCTGCAGCGTAAGTTCTTCCCGCTCGACTCTACAAACCTGAGGAGGTCCTTGCGGTCCAACAGGGTCTTCAGGTAGTCGGCCACTTTCTTCTGCATGAGCGCCAAATGCAGCCAGGCCCGAGCCCGCCCTAAACCCGTCCTGGGGAAGAGCAGCAGAACGTGAACACGGCTGTACAGGTGAAAAGGGTTCATGACTTTTTTTTTTGTAGCTAGAGATTAACCAAAACAATATTAATATCTGTACCAATTCCGATGATGAGGACAGATCTATTTAGTCTAACTATATGCTTTGTGCTCTGAGCAACAAACTATTATTTATTTCACATTATATTCAGAATTGAGCTGTCTGAACCATTTGAAAGAAGATTTGCTGCATTTTATGTGTAGATGTTTGACCAACATAGTCAACCTGTTGTGTTTTTGTCAGTTTCAGTAACTTTATCATTTATTTTACATTGGCTGCTATACTCCTAACTGCACTGCCTGAAAAATAAAATTAGTTGTCATTTCTTTTATAAGTTTCACCTGGCTTGTGAGCTACTGGAACTTAAGTGTGCTGTAGAGGTGCAGCATTATCAGATAAGTAATTCAGTACATTTACATCTATATAAGAAGAAAAAAAAAATCGACGTTTTAGGTCAATTCAGTGATGTTCTTCTGTATCGGAATCATCCGATATTAAGCCTCAGATATCGGTATCGGAAGTTGATAAAAATATATCGGTTCATCAATAGTTTCTACATATTGATGACAAGTCACAACTACTCCAGAGTGAGACTCCAGATCAATTTACAGCAGTGATTAATGGACAAATGAGTAGAGGAGAGGCTAGAGACTGCTGGTGTGATGGAAAGAAAAAAACTGAAACACAGATGGATAGATGGACCAATAGCAGAACAAACAGATAGATGGTTAGAAAGATAAAACAGATACAATTTGACAATGGCGTATCTTTTCTAAATTCATGTTCCTTTTCCAGGACATTCCATACGTTTCCAGGCTGTGAAGGGAGCAGGAACCCTGCACAACCTACCTAATGCCAGGCAGGTCTCTGGCACTTGTGGCGATGTTGGCAGACTCTGGACACAACTTCTCAACAAGCTCCAGAGGCCCCCATATGGACTTGCTCTGACCGATAAAGGACTTCTTGACTGAAAGAACACGGAGTGCAAGAGTCACTTAAGCCGACCTGAACTCTGTCCTCAGAAAATAACACTTGCTGCCGTAGAGCACACAGCTCACCTTTGAGGCCGTGTTTGAGGCAATGTTCAAGGACCAGGAAGAACTGCTGAAGAGGAGGGTAGTCCGAGTCCAGAGTCCTGCCCAGGCTCAGAGAGGACTGGATCAGGACTTTGATGCTCAACTTCATCATGCTGAGGAGGTTGGATCTCTCTATGGCCATCGGGTCTTTAGTGGGTGCAACTGTAAAATAAAAAAAGAAACTTTGCATCAATAAGACTTCACCATAACAAGCACAAACTTCTTGACAGAACTGCCCATCATCAAATCTCAAGCTACATTTCAAGCCCACAGAGTCATGTGTTGTGACAGCTGACAGATAACCGACAGAAACTAAAGAGGAAGTAGCAACTTGGAAGAAAGTAGTCCCTAGTTTGACTGAATACAGTTTGAAATAGTTGCAACCTACAGGGAAGCTTTTCTGAAGTGCTTTCCAGATCATTTTCTGCCTCCTTCTCGCTTGCAGAAGCCACAGCTGAATCCTGGGAGGTTTTTCTCGGGGCGGCAGCGTAGCTCATCCCGCTGCTGATCGTCTCCGTGGCCCTCCGAGCCAGAGAGAGGATCGGAGCCGACCAGCCGCCCTCCGCCGCCACCGGGTGAGCGTCGTCAGGCGGGTCCCGACACTGAACACCGGTGGGTTCATCGTTGGTCGCCGGACCCGAAACTCCCTGTTCGCCCGGCTCTGGTTTGTCTACGTGATCCTCAACAGCTGTGTTTACCTCCAATGTTTGGTCGGCCATGTTTGTTTCCCCCCCTCCTCCCGTCTTTCCACGTGGGCTCACGTGACCAGTTCAGCTCAATCACGCGCGCTATAAGAAATGAACTCTTCTTCTATTTATTTATGGGCGATGAACGAATAATTCTTTATGACCCATTACCGCCACCTCCTGGACAAAGAAAACCACCAATTTATACAGATAGATACATTTTCTATCCGACTCCAGAGCTGGTGGCAATGTGTTGCAATATTTTAAAGTTTCAAAACCGCATAAAAATATGCTAAAATCCCCCAACAAAAAACAGTTTAATTATACGAAAACTATATAAACACTACCTATCACTGTTTCCAAAATACTGTTTCAAAATTGTGGATGTTAAGTCACAAGTTGTCGAATGTAAATATCTGTGAAGCCAACTGAACAGATGATGCGACCAGGGGTGACTGTGGCTCAGAGGGAAAGGTGGTCTTTAATTCAAAAGCTGTGGGTTTGATTCTCACTTCCGAGTGCCAAAGGGCCTCTTGACAACAATGTGTCTGTGTTTTGTTGAATGTGTGCATGTTTGTGAGTGGACTTGGATGAATGTGGCTCAGACTGTGCCATCTTAGAGTTTCAAACATGTTTTTCCTTATATTATTAAATCAAGGTTATTTGTTGCGGGGGTGAAAGCAAGTAGTTTTAAGGATGTGGTCTAGGCATAGAACTATGTTTTCTACACAGAGCGTTCCATAATAATAGTCTCTATTAGAGTAATTTAAATACCCTGCTGGGAGAAAAGGCAATGGTTCAATGAATGAATGAACTGAACACAACCTGGGCCTGGCACCTTGGTCAACTTGAGACATGTTGTATCTGGAGTCCCATTGACACCTATCTAGAGTATACAGTGTTCATAAAAATTCAGTAATAGGCTATCTGAATTATATATATA
>CAEGAF010124000.1:0-20938 GCA_903067075.1 Micropoecilia bifurca | reverse complement strand
TATCACTTTTTAAGAATGTTTTTTAAATAATGGAAGATTAATACCTGAACGCCAACTATATTCTCATAATTAAAAAAAAAAAAAAAAAAAAAAAAAAAACTTAAATAAATAAGCAATGCTTAGCCTGGTGGGGCCACAAGTAAAGCTCGGTGGCCCGCCAGGCTTATAATACATTGAGGGAAACCCTGCCCCATGGAGTTAGAAGGCCATTCACCTTGCCACCGAAGACTGTATTTAAAAACATCATGGGGTCAGAAGGCTTCTCACGAAGTGCAGCAGGAATGATAATTGAAGCTGTGACGCCGTCATTGTGACACATAGAGGTAATTAATCTCACATGGTTCCTGGCTGGGAAGTGCACAGAGAGCCGTTGTGTATGAGGGCATCGATTTGGGCACAGGCTGGTGAGAACGGAGAGCCAACGACAGGATTAAACGGGGTAAAGATGGCAGAGGATCGGGAATTAACAAGGAGACGTTTATGATGGACAAAAGGTCCATTCAGACTCCTAACAAACCTCCCCCGACTGGAACAGCCTGAGCAGAAGGGAGACGAGATGAAAGACACAGGTCTAATTTACTTCTGGTTACATCTAGATGTGCAAATAGAGTTACATTAATTTCATTACAACATCTCAAATAAAAGTTCAGTAAGCGATCCGATGCACCACCATGACCAGTCACATTTAATGCAGTAGTTAAAAATTGTATGCATTAAATGCCACATACCATTCCAACAAAGTTTTATTGTTCTTTTAACTTCACTCTGTAGTCCAGTAATATAGGACACAACCAGTATAAACCAGAACTCCCTCTTTTATCCAAGCTTAGATGTTACCTTTATCATGCTGGCTGACACCAACGTGTTGAGAAAAATGAAGTTAATCTATTTAGTAAGTGAAAATTAGTTAACAAGCTAATGTTAGCTTAAATGCTATCATCCCCTGTGCAGTGTTGCTTTTCTGTTCTCTTCTCCTAATTGATACATTTGTACAATGATTTTATCCATATTATACAAGTCAAGAAACCTCTTCTATGACAGTTAAACTTTAAGTAAGGATCCACAACAAAAAAAAAAAAAAATCAATGCCAGAGTTCAGAAAAGTAGTTGTTTAAAGGTTAGCACAATTATTTTTTATTCATAATTTTATCCTATAAAATATGTTTTCTAGCTAAAGAATGCAGACCATGTGTGTCATTAAAATTAGATAAAAAAGCTTTCAAATTATTTATAATTGCCTCATGTTGCATCACAAAAACCTGTATTAGTATCACCTTGGTAAATGTTTCCTCTAAACATTTCAATATTCACTGCATCTTTCTTAAGGCAAAAATTGCTGTAATACAAGTTTTTCTCTTCATTTGAGTAAAACTATCTGAAGTGTAGAAGGCAATGTAGCTACATCTGTCTCAAATTATTTATTGCTTATGCCAACATTTAACAAACAATGGAAGAGTAGTTCAATAAAAAAAGTTGGATGCTTTAATTAAATGATTAATTCTTCTTTGCTTTAATCAGCAAGACATTAATTCCAGCACTAATGATTTTAATTTACATTCAAAGTTTCCTCCACTGTGTTACAAGAAGCCTGGTGGGCCACCAGGCTTTACTTGTGCCCTCACCAGACTATAAGCATTGATTATTTAAGTCTTTTTAGAAAGTCTGCATTTTTGAAGTCTTTATAGTTGGTGTTGAGGTGTTAATCTTCCATTCTTTCAATTACACCTGATTATCAAATGATATTTTAAAATTTCCTGTCAACTTTAAACATTTTTAACTCCAAAATACGACGAGTTCAGCAAGTTTTCTGGGGGAAACCTTGATATTATTAGTTCACTTGCTTATGATTTGTCTCCCCATTTTATTTCTGGCACACACTCACAAATTATACAACTTGTAAACATGTCACACACATAGATGCACGATCAATCAGGTACCAGAACCAGATATATTTTCAGCTACTTTGACCTTAACTGGCCACCAGCCAGTAAATAAATCAGCATATTTTTTTTCCCCCCATTTAGCAAATGCATCGTAAATCAAGTCGTAAGAGCACAACAGAGAGCAAAGCTTTCGCCAGATAACATGAAGCTTCAACCTTTAAGTTTAGATATTTAATAAGAAACACACTGCATTTAGAAAAGCCTGGCAGCTTTTGGGACGTTTCAGACGAAACGTAACGTAAAGCTTCTGGGTGCCACAGACAGAAACTAAGCTTTTAAAATTGCTACAAAGTTACAAAACACAGATTTCAAAATAACACTGACCAGAAAGCAGATGCTGCTGGTAGAGCTATAAGTAGATTGACACTCTGAAAAAGATTGGATGAGCTAAAGGCGGCAGACAGCTGGAGAAACACTGGATGCAACAAACAGCAGCAGCCGTCACGCTGCACGACTCGTCTTATGAACAATCGCCAACTTAACCTCGAACCAAAACAATTTCTCTACAAATTGTGGTTTGAACAGATTTAACAGGTTATGTAGCTCATTTCTTTTTCCACGCCACCTTTCCACCCCGCCGTCCCAAATCATATCTAGACCTGAGGTTTCAGACTTGACTCCAAATTATATCTACTTGTCTTTCCTCTTGTCGCAATTACTTCATGTTTGCTTATCAAGTTTATTCCTAATTGTTTCTCTTCTCGAATCGCTTTACAACTGCAGATGGCTTCTTTAATGCGCCTAATCATTTAATTTAGAAAGTTTTATTGATGTATGCGGCTGCTGTCTAAGCTTTACGATACCATTCCTGCATCTTTAACTTATCCAATTTATTAACTTCTTCTTGGATCAACTAGTTTACATTTGTAACTATAAAACTAGTGGCAATAAAATAGACCCACTTAAAATAACAATATTGGGACATTTATTAAAGTTTTGGAATAGACATGTGCTTGTGTGAGATTCTCCCAGTATTATACAATAGTCTTAATTATCCTGATACTGTATCATACGAGTGATATAATTTAGATACTACTTTTAACACACGCTTATCTAAAACATAAAAGCATAAACTATAATTAAAGCCAGAAATTCACATACACCAGAAACATAAAGACAAAATCGTTCATTTTCTGACACTGAATCAAGCTAACTTTCCTGTTTCCGGTCAGTTGGTGTACCAACGTTATTTCTATCAGTTAAATACCTGCATAATGGGAGAAAAAAGTTTTTTGATTCCTTTCTTCAGTCAGAAGTTTCTGAATCTAGATTACAACATCTGTGTTAAATGAAGACAGACTTGTGGATGTACTTTAACTATTCATCATTCTTATTTGCAGCGAATGGTACCTGAAGGTTCATCTGTTAAAACAGATGAAACATGGAGGATTAAGCAGCATGGGAAAGTCGATCATATCATTTAGTCAAAAGACCGGTTCTGTTTCATCACAAAGCCACTGTGATCCCAATCGCATAAAAAATATGCGACTCGAGCCAAAGAGGTGCACAACCTGCAAACCCGACGCTGTTACAGCAGATCTGACAGGATGAATGGGCCGGAGATACAGTAAACATATTGTGAGAGGTTTCTGGAAGGAAACCCAAAATGTTTGATCCAAATCATGTCGTTCAAGAAGCAGTTCTACCAAAAACTTGAAAAAAAATTGTGTTAAGAGCTGAATTTGGGAAAAATAAAAAACCTCTAATCATTCTGGACTTCAGAAAACAGTACGTAATACTTTTGCACTTCAAACAAACCTGGAATAGGAGAAGTTTAGTCCAATTTTTTTCGTCAAAATTAAAAAGGTTTGGTGTCTTTTTATACAGTGGATAAATATCTGGTTTCTCCTCTAGCAGCTTTAACAATGTGATCCAGTTCTGTTCTTATTTTAATGTTGATACAAAGATTTAAGGAAAACACTACAATAAGCACCCACTAGACTTAGCAGCATCATTCAGGCACTTTCTGAATAAATGTAAAGCCTATTTTTGTACAAATTTTGATGCTGAATCTTTAGTAAATGAGAAAAAAACCCCTGAAACAGCAGCAGACGGAGGAAGGGCAGTTCTGCGCTACTTTGGCAGATAAAAACTCTTGCCACTCCTTTTTCTCTATCACTAAACCGATCCATAAGCATTCAGGGTGTGCCATAAACTTTCCCCTGGAACAATACAGGACGAGGTGGGGAACATTTTTAAGATATGGTGGCTATTAACAACTTCTATTAGTAAAGTCTTGAACCGTGTTCAGCCAACAGATATGAACTTAGGACAGACCTCCTGCAGGCAGCAGGGACACCAGCAGGAGACGCATCGGAAGGGCCGGATGAGGCGGATGACTTCCTGGTCCATGTTGTCCTTGATCTTCATGTCGAAGCTGCGCAGAGAACCGCAGCAGTTCCTGGTGCAGCAGTCGTTCTTCTCCTTGGCCTTGTAGATCTTCTGGCCCAGACTGTTTTTGATCTCGTACTGGTTGTTCGTCTCAAACCCAATGAAAGCTGTGGGGGGGGAGCGGAGATGTTAAGCATCTTTATCTGAAGTGTTTCAACATCGATCTTTTGTTGCAATAAAATGCAGAAAAATCCTGGTTTTAATTTGATTGTGTTCAGTCCGAAAAGCATATCATTACTTAAAACCTTTTTGCTTGCTGCTTAATAAAGTTTAAAAAAAGTGTCTACTTTTTTTTTGTTCCCCTAAATGGAAACAAGCCAAAAACAAAAGCATAGAAAACTTGAAATGTCCAAATAAAATAGGTTCAAATCCACAATAAAACTGGTTCACCAGGCACAAAATTCACCATTTCCAGTCGACATCTCAGTCCATCTCATAGGAAACATTTTTGTAAAAACACATTTTTCAGCGTTCATTTCTCCTCCCACACACACTCAATGCTCTCAAATTAGAGGTTTTACTTTCTGCATATTTCAGTGTGAAAAAAACTACATGAATAAAATTTACCTTCCAGGAGCTCAACCTTCTGATGGATCAGGATCTGGTCTATCTAAAATAGAATAAATGACAGATAAATCAGTATATTTAAAAATATTTTCAGCAAAGAGCAGAACTTATAAAACAACACAAGCCAAGTCCATACAAGCAGACGTACAAGATTTTATTATTTTTTACTATTTCATCCAAGCCCACAGCTTCTTGGGGAACTTTGAAACTGTACACAAAGGAAAACTGCTGACTTAATGTTTTTCTTGGTACATTGTTTCAAAGTTCAAAAGGCCAACAGGATGAAGTTTATATCTTGTACAGGAATGTTTTAAAGGGCTGGCTTTATGCATTTTTCAGGCACATATTTTCATTTCACAGCACACTCTGGTAACTATGTTACCTTAAGCTGCTATGAAAATGCTGTATTTATCTAGTACTACTTAGAAGAAATGTGAAGGGTTGAAATTGGTCTCCGTCTCCAAGAATCTCATACTCTTTCCAACCCTCTCCCTTCAGCACGACGTCACAACAGTACTCCACCATTATGCCATTTACAATCATTCTCAGAAGCATTGTTCTGAGAAATAGCTTGTATGATGAGCTTAACAGAATCAGAGCAAAACTCTAGGTATCTGTTTGATTGATGACAGAACAACAATATGACATACATCTCAAAAAACTCAATTTGAGCTTTATGTCCCCCTAAATGGGGAACATAAAACTTTTCATGATGCCCTACAATGAAAAGTTTAATTGGGTTTATTCATAAGGCTTTAATAAGTTCTGTATCATTTTAGCAGTGTTAAAAGGTTTCAGGAATCATGTGCCACATGGGTGGATAGGAAGTGCAATAAGGCATGTTGAGTTTTTCACCACACTGGCAGAAACCCACAGCTGCTGCTCACCACCAGAAAGGAAGGAACAATCATTAGCAGAAGTGATTTTTCTTAAACAGACCAGAGCCCAGACCGATCCAGAACGCCACATCTGATTACAATGGCAGATATTACAGAATTTAGCTCATCAGATGTTTCCTCCTTTTCAGACCTACCTGTGTTAGGTACTCGAGTCCGGGCGGGACGCCGACTGGAGCCGGAGCTGGAGACATTGCCATTGGCTGGCCGCCGTAGTCTGGTCCTGGAGCAGGGCCCGGTTGATACATGACAGGAGGCTGGCCCTGGTTGTAGCCCATGTTGAAGCCTGCTGGGGGAGCCTGACTCGGGTCTCCAGGATATCCCCCAGCTGGGACAGGGTAAGGGGGTGCAGACTGGCCGGGTTGTGGGTAAGGAGGATAGTTCGGAGAGCCTGGATAGCCTACAGTGAAACACACACATTCAACTTTTACCGGGTCAAAACTGAATGCACTAGTTTTCTGTGAAAAGGTTATCTGCTGCATATTTTTGCATGTTTCCCCAGAATTGTCTATGACAAAAGAAGAGCAGAACTGTGACATGAAATGAGAATAAAAGCAAATCTTAGAAGAATGTATCCCTCTGAGTCAATCCATTCTTGTCCAGTTCTCTTTACAAAAAAACTCGAGCTCAAGATGACGATCATCTGTTAGACATTACGGTTCAGACCCTGCCACAGATTTTAATTGAATCTAGGTCTGCACTGTGACTAGGGCATTCCAACTTCCTCTGGTTGCTGGTTGTACGTTAAGAGTAGTTCTCCTGCTGGAAGGTGAACTATGACCCCAGTCTGTCAGTCAGCCAACAGGGTACCAAAAGCACCTTTGAGATGCTCTGCCACCCAAACATCAATTTGAGGGTGAAACTAAAAAAGGAGATTTGAAAACCACAACGCAAACCAGAAGAATAAAGCAGCTTATCGGTTTCTTATCTGGTGATCCGATGACATGCCATATCCGGGCTTCTTCATTTTCTTATCCAAAAGTCACGATGAGAAACGTTATTGAACAAACGGTGACTGGCCCATTGTAGTGTGCGAGAGCCTCTATGCATCTGTTTATTCTGGGTTGAGTTACTGTGCCCTGGATGCTATTATCCAATGAGCCGCAGAACAAACAGAAACCTTTTACAGGAAGTAAAATGTCCAAACACCAAGCATGTGAAGAGTCATGGTATAAAAAAAACAAAACACCCATTTTCAGTTGTAAGTCTCTACCTGAATGGGAGAAATATGAATGTCCTGGTTTATAATGGGGGTAAATGTGACTCAAATCTTAGATGCCACAGCATCATTTACTAAGCAAAGAAGGCCAGAACAGAAGAGCTGTGTTTGATAAAGTATATCATGATTTGTTCTCACATATTTGTGGCCTACTCCTCTAGACATTTACCTTTATAGTAATTGTGACATAGAGCACGTCACATTTACCACAATAACCACAAGTGCAAAACAGGCCAAGGTCTTTACCACATCATTTTTTACCAGGAGGAGCAGCTGGTGTGTCATCTTTGGTTTTCTGCAACAAAGACTCTCTGCGTTATGAACAAACATCTCTACACTGTTCAAGAAGTTCTGTTGATCATTCAAATGCAACTCTGTGAACCAACTTCACGTTGCCATATTATTTTAGAGAGAAGATGCTTTCAGAGCCTGCACAGTCGCAGACTGAACCAACTTTGGAGCGAATCTGAAGAGACGTCTTCTCCTGGGAAGATTTATAAATGACTAAGCTTCATGGACTTCACTTTAAATGAAAGAAATCTACAAATATCAACCTTTCTAGACTTGTGGGAAGCAGCAGTTGCTTTTCGAAGAGCCTAACTGATCTCTTTCCGACTTTGCATCATGTTTATAGACACCTGCAGGCTATGCCCCGACCAACCAAACACTACCAGAACCTTAATGAGCAGCATCCAGCTGGTAATATACCCTGTGACCTCTGACATAAATGCTCTATAAAAAGTGCAACAACTCCATAACAACCTCCATCTGTGCATGAACTCCACCAGCTTGAAGCTCTTTGTGTCTTTTTTCTTTTTTTTTTTACCACAACTGACTCAGCATTAATGCTTTCAACCTCTTAAAGGGAGCCAAACTGGTTTTGATGTGACGTCATGTTGTTCAAAAAGACCATCGGTCTAACAATCCTGCCTTTCTCACCGCAAGCGAAATGTCTGCACTTTACAGCTGAGAGATGAGCAAAACCCAAGAGTTTACAAGACATGGCGATGGGAATCATTGTTGCACTGGACTCACTGTTTTGATTTACAAATTTATTTCTATCCGGGTATGAAAAGGCCACGAGGTATAAAAACATATGTGAACTGCAGACATCTGTGTCAGTTTGACCACTAAACGCTCCGTTTACGCTCCCGTCTCAAACGCGTTATGGTCTCAGTGAAACGATAAAACAAAATTTTATCAGATAATTGTTTTTTTTTTTATTTGTCATTAAATTTACATAAGATGGATTTTTCTCTTCAGTACCTAGCAGGAAGAGATCATACAGATAATCACCAAAGTCCACAATAAAATGAGCCAATTTAAATAAAACTATATGTACACACAGATTAATTTGTATATCCATAAAAGCTGTTAAAAAGCAGTGTTTCGATGAGAGGAAGAAAATACTGTTTAAGCATTGTGAAGGTTACAGGTGAAAGACTTAACATGTATGGCTTTTTTCTGCAAAAACTTAGGTTTTCCCAAACAGAAGAAACTGAAATAATAAATGGAGATGATAAGACATTTCTGAAGCGTGGACTGGTTGTATAATTCATATAATTCACTACAAGGTCTTATTGACCTTGTAGTTCAACTTTCACTTTGTTCTAATGTCTAAGCTAAAGGTGCTATATTAAATGAAAGAACAAGCTCAGTAAATGACCTTTAAATCTTTGTCAATGTGTTTACTGATCAACTTTTTAAGATCGTTATCAACTTTGTGTGCAATTTTCTTCCTTTACAAAGATTTGACCTGCCAAGAGCGATTTTAGCATATTTTGATTTCTTAAGTACAAGAGCATTTCCAAATAAGAAAACAGTTTTTAAAATATTCTTTTTCTGACCTTCCTGCCATACATGATCATTAATTATGTAATTAGGAGGAGAGGAAACGCCACAGTGTGTGAGAAAACTGTTTGATTTGGAGTTCCCATTTCAAAATGTCTCCAGTGCCTCAGTGATTAGCACAGCTGGCATCATAAAAACAAAACAGTGGACCACAACCACCCAGAAAAAGCTAGAATCCAGGAATTCTTAAAATGCGTCTAAAAACGCTTGAAAATCACTAATTTTATAGCTGAAGCACCAAATGTATCTTAACACACACAGTGGAAATCATCTTGGCACCTCCATGCCAGAAACTGATGTCTACAGTCTCTTGGTTCTGCTCTTACAGCCAATAAGAGCCAAGGAAACTATAACAATGCTCCTGGATTGGCTGGACTAGTACAGCTGGTGGTGTGCCAAGGAGCATTGCGCCTTGGGGTTCCGCTCAGCAAGCTGCATTTTCTTTTGAATATTTTAGATATGCTCTTTGAAATAAAATAGTAAATAGGTAAATCCACAGATACAGAACCAGGATTAGAGTCAGAGTCCACTGTTTCTCTCAGACATGTCATTGAAAATGCAGTTTCCTTTTAAACAACGTCCTCAATATCTGCACTTTTTACAAACCTTTGGGTCATTTTAATTAGCTAATTTTTCTTATAAAATTTGATAATCATTTAACCAATTGCCTTTTGTGAGTAGTGGCAAAATACAAAGGGTTGTCGTTTGCCCCAGTCCTTTCCTAGTCAACTTGCATCCTCTACACTTTTCAAAAGTCATCTGTGCCACTGCTGATCCCCTTGGATTGAAATGGCAAAAGGGCAGCATGGTGCCACTAATCACATGCACTTGATAAGATGAGCACCATCAGTGTAATAACATCTCCAAAAGCAGTTTTGGTAGCTTTGCTGTCAACACAGATGAAATGGCCAGAGACGGAAGAGCTTGCCGATGATACTTGAGAAACAATCGTTCATGCTTGTCATTCCAGGAAAGGTTGAAAGGTCATCTCCAAACATTGCGATGATAAAAAAGGTTGAACACGCCCTAGTAAATCTTGTTCTCTCACCATAATGTGCGACGTTATGTTAAGAAAACCCAACTACTGCATATCAGCAACAAACTTCTCATTGAAATTGTTGCTCATGCCGGTGGAAAGGTGGTTGTTGGGACTTGTCTTGAAGCCACAGGGTATGGAAACCATCAGGCTTACGACCCAGTTCCCACCTTGCACTAAAATTTGTCCTAAATTATCCAAACATTTTCCAGATTTCTTAAAATGGAGACAGAGAAATCTACAACACACAGTAAGGACGGTTAGCAGTGTTTTTGTTTGGCATTTGAATAGTGGCTCAAGTATCAGGTTACATGGCGTCAAACGAGACCCTTTCACAATGTCCTCCAGGGGCATTGAGGTGTCTTTATGCTGTCAAAAAGCTTTCAAAAAGTGATGGAAACTTTTTGATTGACCAATGTGATGAGGAGGGTTTAGGTCAGTCCAGCTCAGTAACATGTCTGACTCTGGAGCTGAGGTAGTCACAGGCCTAATAAGCGATAGGCTCACAGCGTCTGCGGGACTCACAGCACCACTTCCTTGATGTTGCGAGGAAGTCAGGATGAAGTGCTGTAGTGTTGACTTGATTTGTGTTATCATCCAGCCGAAGGATTTAAAAGTGCAAACAAGACCCCAGCATACTAAAGGGAGTTCATCCAGCATTACGGTTTTGAAAATAAAGATAAGGGGGGACATCCAGCACACTTCTGGCCGAGGACTCAGAGGTGGCTCGACTTAACGATTTTATGAGATAAACTAAAAACTCAAAGAGTCTGTCTGCTATGTCATGGTCTTAAACAAGCTGCTCATACTCCAAAGCCCTTCACTGTGGCAGAATTTTAAAAAGATCTGCACCAAACAGGAAGGCCCATTTTTCCCCCCACAGTGCTTTAAAGCACTCATTGCCAATTATCACAAAGACTTGATCCTAATCATTCCTGCCAATGGAGGAACAACCAGGTGTTGGGTTTCAAGGGAAATTATTTTTCCCCCCCATGTAGCCCTTCCCTCAAATTAAATCATTTCATTTATTCATATTTTTTTTTACAGTTGCCAACCAGTCAAAGGTGTGTAGACAATAGGTGGATGATTTTTACAGCATAATCTGCAGGAAGGAAATGTTGTAATCATGCGTGCATTATGGTTTGATCAGCTGTGCTAATCTGGTGTTGAGAAATGAAATTGCAATAGAAGCACAGTTTTAGTGTTAAGAAACAGTTCAGATAAAGATATACTACTAATTTAACATTTTCTCTAAAAATTGGGTTACATCAAAATTAATTAAAATACTTAACTATAACAAAAAAATAAAAACCCTTTCACAAAAAGAGGTGTGATTAGAGGAATAAAGTAAGAGTTAGGAAGCAACAGAATGGAAATGTAAGAGTATAAAATTGGGTTATGAATTTGCTAAATTGTGAATCCATTTTCAGGATCTCCCTCTTTTCTTCCTACCCGTGACATTTACTATCCCAACCAATGGAGCAAGATTATTGCATTTCCTCTGCTTTGCCTAGAACAGAGATGTGCCACATCTCTTCAATTCTGACATTTACTTGTTTACACACCGATGTGACTCACATCTAGCCAAACTGGTTTTCTGTAATCCTGGTATTCGGCTCCAATGGAAAGCTTAATCCAGCCAGTTGAAAGTCATGAGCCTCCAATTTGTTTTAGCTTGTTTTAGGAAGGGAAGTAAGAAATGTGTCCCACCTCTTTTTCACATTCCTTCACCCTCTTTCCAGGAAACACAAGATTTGCATCTGCTTGAAAGTGAGGCGGACTTTACTAGCAGACGAAAGGAACTACAGCCAAGCACACGCAATGCCTACAAAACCTTTTAAACAACGAGGGCGGAGCTCGCAGGACCAACACCAGAGATGTCATCAAGCTAGCATCTTAGGAACTAGTTTCAGATGTCGCCATCTTTCAGGAACAAAGGCCACGTGAATAACTGAGGGAGGAGGACTGGCTCATGATTCATCGTTTTCTATGGAAAATCTGGGTTAGGCAAGAGGGATGGAAAATTAAAAAGGCAAGTCAAACAATGTCACAATGGCTAAACGATGTGATAATAGGAGAAACCAAAGAGGAAGAAAGTGCTCCAGAGGTCAGTGTCAGTTTTTATGACTGCAAAGTGGAAAACTGTAATAACCACTTGATGTTTATTATAACTTACCTGGAGCGGCCATTGTGATTGGTGGAAAAATGGAGAAAGAAATGAGGTCACACTTCCCAAATCCCTCCCAGGCTTTCCTTGGAAAACTGAGGGAGGAAGAAAAAAGGAGAGAAAGGATAAGGGGAGTTATGATTAAAAGCTGAAACCGTGGGAAAGCAAGGAGGGGAATACAGAACATAAAAAAGTACAGCAACAAGTCAACAACCACAACCTAACTGGACCTAAATCCAGCAAGCAAGAAGCAAGGCAACTCATGATGAAACGAAACTCCAATGTTTTAAGGAATAATCCTTTAATTTTTTCCACGCTGCAGGCTTTAACAGAAAAGCTTGCAAAGTAAAAGTGGGTGTGTCGTGTGTAACCAGACACATCTGCCTGTGAACTCCAACACGCACCAAAATCTACCTCTAACTTGTTTAGAACATATTCAAGAACATAATTTCTTATCTAGAACATGCAGTCCTGCTGGGGCCCCGTCTCTCCCAGTCCCGTTCAAACAGAGCGGCTGAAAACACATAAAAGCCTCCGATAGACGTTTTAAGTACCGATTTAACTTTCAAAAAGATGCAAAGCAACTTACGCGTGAATTTAAATCCCAAAGAAAGAGTAGAAAAGCAGGTTGTCGGTTCCAAAGTGGTGCTTTCAGTCCTTTGCCCAATCTGTTTGTCGTTGTTGCTGCTGCTACAGTCTCTCCTCCTCTTTTCTCTCTCCTCCCCTTCCCCTAAGAGAGGTTTCTTTGAGCGTCCTTGTAGGAAGGCAACCCGTCATGGCACAAACATGAACATGGGCGGGAACCAGTCAGTCACATTCGAGTTAAAATCGAGTTTAAATTATGTTTGACGACCCGGTCAACCCACGGGTGAAAGGTGGAAATGTGTAGTTTGTAAGTTATTCACGTCAAGTTCAACTCGGCGAATAAACGGATAGGCATTAAAACGGCGCGACTTATACCTAGTTTTGAGTGCGTACACGTAGTTAGCATTACGGTACTTTCAAAATAAAAGCATCATTTCGCCTTCCTAAAATAAAGGCCAAGTCGTTTGCCGACAGTGATTTTGGCACCCAAAAAATTTACTTTGGCCATTATTTTAGGAAGGTGACCATATTGTTTTTACATAATGTGACTTTGACATTTAGAACAATAAATAAACGAGAATTGAAAATCAACATTATGACAGGTGAGGCCGTCACTGAATTATGACAACTCGGTGGAGAAGGAAATCATTAACAAAATATTATTTTAATAATAATCAATTCTCAAATTTTTTAAACTCCATTATGTATCCTGTGGCTACTAACAATAATTTTAAAAATACAAGGGTCTCCAGTGGAGTTTCAAAATTTCATTTTTACTTAAAAAAAAGAACATCAAAATGTTGCTTTTCTTGTGGGCGTCTCAGAGTTTTTAGCTTTCAACGGCGCCCTATTTCCACACATTTATCTGAAACCAAATGTAAAAATGTATGACGTTAAAATTCTCAAAAGTTATGCCTGCCATCTTTGTTTGTTTATATATTTATGTAGTTCTTGTTAATTTATTTGTATGTTTGTTTACTTATATCTTATCTTACTTTTTATTAAAATCAATGGCAAGTTTTGGCCAAAATAACCTTTGTTTCATTTTTTTAATACCTTCATGTATTAGTGTGAATTTATAAAAAGTATTTTATTTTTATTTATTTATTTTATTTTTGCTAAAATTACCGGAAAGTTATGCCACCCAACGAAAACCCAGTTTTACTTTGAAGCAGAGGGGCTCCCGTAATACCATGTATATGGATGCACAATAAATAAACTGGGAGGTGGAGGTGGCCTTCTCGCACAAATTGAATGCAGCTGCAGGGAGCAGCAGCTGTCTCATCTGTCTGTCACATTGCTATAACAGCCACTAGAGGTCACCAAAACCTCAGAAAGCAGAAACTCAAATCTTCTACATTCAGAGGTTATTATGGGGCCTTTTCGATCCTGATCCGATTGAACCATCATGTCGCCATGTGGATTAATGGTTGTCCCATACTTAAAGTTGGACTGTAGGCGAAACTTCTGGTTCTCTTTCACTGATTTAACTATATTTGCAAGTAATGAGGCATGGATTCCAAAATTAACCACACTAGCAAGGTGAAATTGTTTGAGAATTGAGAATTGCTGCCCATGCCATGAAGAATGGAGGGAGGCAGACCGATCATAACCAAAAGGCCATGATAAACTATGGCCTTATGGTTATGATCATGAGGAACGAGTGTATTTTAATAATTTTTGACATTATATCTCATACATTTGAGGTACAACAAATAAGTTTCAGCAGCATTGTCATCAATGCTAAGTTCCCACAGGTATTACCAGTTCAGCGAAATAAGTAAGCCTTCTTAACTATTGTCAACACAGTTTAAGTTCCAAAATAAAAAATTCAAGTCACATTTAACACTGCAAATATACTGACACTCCAGTTAAACACCACTATGTCACAGAACCATTTATTTTCAGCTTTGTAAAAGATACGTAAAAGTCTTAAAATTAAGTTATCTTTTATTGTTTCAACCTCATCTTACTCTGGTGAATATGCTAACAAATAATGTAACTTTAGCATCATTTTAACTTATATTTAACTTTGTTTTTATATTTAGGGCAGCGTCTGTCGTAAAGTGGGTGATGTATATAGCTCTCAATTTACCGGTCGATCTAAGTTCCCACCCTCATCTAAGGTCATGAGCTTTGGGTCATGACCGAAAAAACGAGATCACTGATACAAGCCGTCGAAATGAGTTTCCTCCACAGGGTGGCCGGGCTCTCCCTTAGAGAGAGAAGCTCGGTCATCCGGGAGGGACTCAGAGTAGAGCTGCTGTTCCTCCACGTCGAGAAGAGCCAGTTGAGGCTCGAGCATCTGGTCAGGATGCCTCCTGGACGCCTCCCTGGTGAGGTGTTCCGGACACGTCCCACCAGGAGGAGGCCTCGGGGAAGACCCAGGACACGCTGGAGGGACTATGTCTCTCGGCTGGCCTGGGAACGCCTTGGGGTTCCCCCGGAGGAGCTGGAAGAAGTGGCTGGGGAGAGGGAAGTATGGGCCTCCCTTCTGAAGCTGCTGCCCCCGCAACCCAACCCCGGATAAGGGGCAGAAAAATGGATGGATGGATTTTAGATTTAATTTTAACCATTTTTAATTCATATCAACCCTTTACATTGCTGTAAATGTTAGGAAATGATCAGAAAATGACCTTATATGCACTAATTATTGCAATTAGTACAATAATTAAAAAGTTTAAAACAGCTGAAAATGTTGCGCACATGCCTGGATGAAAACCCAAGTTCACGTTGTTTCAGCGAGAATGACGGATTAGGAGGAAAACAGTCTCTAAAACTCAACTGTTGAAGAACAAAGACCAGCATCGTCAGGCCACCTCGTCTCCGTGGCAACCATTTATTTGGAGAGAGCTTCAACAGGAGGGCTGTTAATAGCGAATTGCGTTGCTGCTTTCAACACAGAGGGAGTTGCCAGGCGTGCCGATAAACTATTTCCAAACAGGAGGCCAGATGGGGCTCCCTCTCTGACAATGTTGGGGTGAAACACCAAAACCAAAAGCTGCTACAGAAAGTCAAGCACAGACATGCAGCGCTGCGGTATATGTATATGTACATACATACACATGCATAAAAACCATATACAAGCACCAGGATTTGACGTCGCTTGTATTAACAAGTCTTTGTCATGATCCGTGTTTCTGTGTATTTACTTTTAGAGTTTTTTGTTTTCAGTTTGCTTCCTGTGTCTCTGTGTCTTCCCCGTTGATTGTCTCCCAGGTGTGTCTCATTCCCTTGATTACCCCGTGTGTATTTAGTCCCACCTGTTCCTCGTCGGGTCCTTGTCAATCGCTTTCCATTGTTGAACGTTTGTTGCTCTTTGTCGACACTCTCCAGTAGAACCAAGTCCTGGTTTGTGTTTGCTCATATTTCGTCCTGTAAGTCAGTTGCTTGTCTCCTGCCGTGCTGCCTGTCCTGGACTGTTGTTCTTCTGAGCATATTATCATTGAATTCATCACATTCATCATTTTACCGTTCTCTCCTCACCATCAACCAACTCCCATCCTGACAGTCTTATGATAATTTCAAATCTAAGAAAAGGCTGAAAAATGTAGATCTTCTACATAAAATGAAATGGAATGTATAACAAACTCTGCAGAAGCAAAGTTATATGTAAAATAATAACTCACAAATTATCCAACAAAAGATGTTGCTGCTTAAATAAGACCTGCTGCATGTAGGGTGGTAACTGTTCAGAAAAGTTTTTGAAAGGTTAGTTTCAAGTCTGCTAATTTTATGCATTTCATGTAGACCTTTTTATGCATGTTTGTTTCTTGCTTCATCCTATTTTTTAACATACAAAATCATCAGTTTTAACAGGGGATCCAGTTTGATTTCTTGTTCTCCCTGTCAGTGTTTCTGCCAACAATTACTGGCAAGACGTCTCCACGGTGCTCACATCTGCAGAGGGGAGTCTGTTTGCGGCTATAATTAGCAGTGTGTGGTTTTTATAGGGAGCTGGACCAGGGCGGAGTAAGGAGGACACAAACACATGCGTGGCTCATTAAATGAAAAAGAAATCCATGAAACCCATAGAGAGTATTCATACAGTAATGCGAAGACACTCAATTTATTTTAAACCCTGGAGAATACAGAGATAAATGAATAACTACTCCTATGTCATTATTTCAGCTAATTCAGGTTACGAAACTTTGTTTTACTGTTATACCGGATCGAACGACCAAAACAATCAAATGCACTAAACAAATCTTTCTCTGGCCTCTGAGCTAAAACCCAAACCTCAGGGCGATCTCTGAACCAGCATCTTCATGTTGTATCTCTCTGTGTTGTAATAAAACAAAACGCATGTCCCACACCCAACCTCAGGCTCCTAATGAGGCCTGTTGCTGATAACGGAGGTAATCAGCGCAGCCTATCTGGCCTCTGCCCCATGCCGACATGCTGTCACGGTTTATTTATTCTCCCCTCATCCATCAGCACTTGCTCTATCTTTGGAGGGTCTTGGTATCCTGAAATAGCAACAATTAAGACAGGGTGGGAAAAGAGGAAAAGTGAAAACGTGTCTCGGCGAGCGTAGCCGGCGAGCCGACCTCCGGCCTCCGCCAATCTCTCCATCCAGGCTGGCTGCTCTGTCTCTCCTCTGTTTGGTTTTCTGGAGACACAGGCTGCAGGCCGGCGACAATAGAGTAGGAGAAGGAGGGGTGTGTGTGTGTGTGTGTGTGTGTGTGTGTGTGTGTGGTCTGCGTTGGGTGGTGATCTGCAGAGTCCACCAGATTACCACACACACTGACATCCTGGTGTTATCTCCGATCTCGCAGAGCTTTTGTTTGACTTCTTCTAATGCAGAATTAGTGCAGTAAAAAAACTCAGTGATTAGCGATGCAGGTTTACCAACTATAACACGCATTAATGCTTGTCTTCTAAAATCAGATTAATTTTCTGTAAAAATCTTGAGCACAAACTTGCACATCTGCTGGCCAGATTCACTCACTATCACTTTCAACCACTTTCCACCTGCTGATTATGCTGACCTCTGTCATAATGTCAACATTTCAGATAAATATGATGCCTAAAAAAAGGGAACTGCAGAGATGTAGAAACGTTGCAGCTGTTCTGTTATTAATGCAGAAACCGACAAGAAGCACTGGTTAAAAACATGTCACACAAATTATTTTAAAAAATCAATTGTAGAGAGAAGAGGCCTTTGTTTTTGGCAGCCTTTAATTTAAGTACTCAAGAAAAATATCCTACATTAAAAATAATTGCCAGTGACACAGTTGCTTGTATTTATAAAATATTTATAAAAATCAAGGAAATTGAACTTTTTTTTCCTATTTATGATCAGTTTCCAGAAACCTTTAAGTATTAATCCATGACTTTTCATAACCATTAGCAGCTGTTAGATGGCACTTATTTACCCACCAGATATTCAGGTACAATGTTAGACTTTTCTGTCTTTCTGGAAAAAAGGGCTGTATTTCCTAGAAAAACAGCCCTTTTTTCCTGTGTGTTGTCCACAACATATTCATGAAGAGAATATGCAATATGAGAGTATGAAATATACCGTGATGTGCTTCCGTCAGGCAAAACTAAGTTTGAGCTTTTCAGCACCAAACATTCCAGGTGGGTTGAGGGTGTAACACCGAACGGACATGCAGTGAAACAACTTATCCCCACTGTTAGGTATGGTGGAGGACCTGTGATGCTGTGGCCAGTCAAGCTTATGGTCAAGCAAACTGACCGTAATAAAAAAAAACATTTTTGGGATGAGTTAGAGCGAAGATAGAGAGCTATTCCTTCTCGTCCAACATCAGTGTCTGACCTCACAAGTGCAATTTTGGGAAAACGGTGATCATTTAAAACCAAATAGATAAAAGAAACGAGACAAAACTCAAGCTTGTGTGTGTGTGTGTGTGTGTGTGTGTGTGTGTGTGTGTGTGTGTGTGTGTGTGTGTGTGTGTGTGTGTGTGTGAGGGTCTAATATTTGGCAGGGGAGTTATATTAGAGGATAAAACCAGATGAAACTGGCCTGAGGTCAACGCAGTGACCCCAGGCGAACCCATGATGGAGAAAGTAACAACATCCTCAACGATGCAGCCTTATCGCGCCGCCATCTGAGGGTGTGTAGTGTTCATGTATGTACGTGTATCGAGGGCGGCATGTTGGACGATGACAACATGCCACCTTTAAAGAAAAGAAAAAAATCCTGAAAATACCGGCCAGTAAGGCGGCAGATTTAATTGGTTTGTCTGAACACACACACACAAACAATGTCCCTAATCAGCCCCATTATAGTCCCATAATATAAACCCACCCTGGGTCCATGCCTACAAATAGCCTCCACCCTGGTCAGCAGCACAGACCCCGCAGAGCTGCAGCCCAGATCCTTGAGCGGAGAAACCTAAAGAGAATATTCAAGGTGAGCGCCTTCGTATTTATGCCTGTTTATTACATTGATTCTTGTACTGATGGATGTGCGTGAATCCCTCCTCCCAGATGATCTGCTACAGATGTGTGCTGCCACTGCTTGCTCTCTACATGCTGTCAGAGCAAATATCTGCTGCAGTGATACCAAGAAAACCCAAAAGGGTGAGATTGCGCCCCCAGCCCCCAGTCTCACACAACCCGAACAGTACAGACCCAAACACCTGCAGGGATTTGGTGACATCTTGGTTTCTGCTCTCAGGAGGTCGACTGGTCGGACCTCGAGGTCTTTCACCACCTGTCCGACGCCGTGGACACGGGGGACGTCTCTGTGGGCGACGCAGGGGAGGTGCGGAGGGGCGCGGACGGTCCCTCCGAGACCCCCGTCGACCCAACGCTGACCGGTTCTGTGCGGAGCCAGAACAGGAACCAGAACCACAAAGCCAACGACAAGAGGTGAGGACGCAGGAAGCGCCTTTGGGTTCGGGTGGAACCCAGAGGGAGCTGTAAGATGTAGGAGATGGAGATCAGAATTTGAGTTTATTCTGTGCATGTTAAAAATAAGAAAGAAAATCGACTTGAGATATGCACACGACAACAAATAAAAACCACAGAGGTTAAATGACATCCTGAAAACTATTGCTTTTGTAGACTGACAGGATTAAGTTGAAGTTTACGACTTGATAAAGGAAAATAAACTACAGGCTGAATAATGTTTGGCTGAGCTGAACTTAATCTTTTCGGGGACTTTCAGGAGGAAAATCGCTCCTCTGGACACCATTGGCCGCTTTCAGATACTCAGCTCTCGAAACCGAAAGGTAAGAAATCATATCTTCATACAGAGTCGTACTGATGCATACTAAAGTTTTAAAATATTTTTTATGACGACTTGGTGACCCTGTAAGACCACGGCTTGTTGCTTGCCTACTGTCGTATCTGTGGGTGGAGGCTCCTCATCCGGACTCGTCACTTTTCCAGCTAACTTCTAACCTATCGATCCAATTGTAGATATCGACATGCTTAAGCGAGGGATTATTTTCAGATATATCGTATCTTGAATGGCATGCTCGCTCGTCTTTGCCATTTTGAACAGTGGCAAAGAGAAGTCTGTGTCGCATCATATTTATTCCACAGGGAAATCACGGAGCACTGATTAAAAGTTCCTAGGAACTTCTAAAACATATTTCCAGCTCCATTTATTTTACAGATGTTTTACATTGTTAGGGGAGTGATTGACTTATTTTATTTTATTTTTGTCCCTGACTAAATAAACATACTCAAAGCAAAATTTTGATTTTTCTAAAGCTTTCTGTCATATTTTGCAATTTGAAAAATGTAAATTTCAGTATGTTGAAATGTAAATCAGAAATATTGATAAATTGAGCGGGACTTTTTGTTAAATATGGGACGGAAAATGTTCAAATAAAACAAATTATAGCCCCAGCTTCACTGGAGTTGGGGAAAATATATTTAACCTCTATTTTGCATGAAGACCACACAGTTATAGCTCTTTAAGAGGACTTTCATATTTGGACACTGCTTTTAATCCCCAAACTATTTCCTGTGCTGCAAACATTTTTAGTTTTCTTGGTAAGAATAAACCAAGAAAACTAAACAAGTTACTTGTTTATTCTGAGTTAAATTTGTTCCACTAGGAAATTCACTACATCACTTGATTTCAGTACATATAAACAGTAAATTGGTGTGGCAGTTAAAAATTACACAAAGATTGCTATAATAGTAACAGCAGATAGATGAATTTTACCTTATTTAAAAGTTCCGGAGATTCTTCCACAAAATTATATATATATATATATATATACAGTGGTGGGAAGTAACGAAGTACAAGTACTTCGTTACTGTACTTAAGTACAATTTTCGTGTATCTGTACTTTACTT
>CAEGAF010123996.1:0-23628 GCA_903067075.1 Micropoecilia bifurca | reverse complement strand
CACACTTCTTTTATATCTAAATAACTACAAACATGGGACTCCTTGTTATGTGATCAAGACGTGGATATTAGGTAAAGTATGACAGCGCATCTAAAGAATCAACACGGGGAACTAATCTTTTCTGTTGGAATTAATGGGAAATATACATGGTAGAGTAAATCTATCCAAACACTCCTGCAGCCCTTGCTGCAACCTAACAAAGACACACTGTGAAATGAATATTAATGGCCAATCACCTACCTAATCTAGCAGAACAGCAGCCGTTACACATTGAGCCACCAGCATGGCGAGCGTCTCCGTCACCAGTGACGCGAGCCTTTCTGGGATGCTTCTGTTGGGCAGACATTTAAAGAGACACAGCGAGGAGGCAGCAGGGACTTGTCTTTCTCATTTTCTCCTCACAGGTCCTCTGATATGATATAGATTGATTTTCCATCACACATGGCACTGATGACTGGCACTGACAGCAGCTGATAGTTCATTTTTGAAGCGCCGTTCACCACCTCCTTAGAGAGCTTGGCGTCTTCTCAGAGGATGAATCAGATTTAACCACTCTGATTTCATCCCGGACCTGCTACCAAAACCCACACTTCCCTCAGCAGCTCACCATTACTACCTGCCTCCTTTTGTTTCCTTTTTATAGACTGATGATTTTGTGTTTTTATCATATTTTCTCAGTTCAAGACCTATCCTGCTGACAGGCTAAATGGTTTTTCTGAGCATTTGCTTTTTTCCTCTGTGTTTCTTGGCTTTGCTCATTTTCCAGCTTAACCCATTGTTAGGGTTTTTTTTTAGCTTAGAGATTGTTCAGAAAGCAGAAACAAGAGCAGACTAGCTGTCAGCTGGGGCTCTGTTGGTGTTGCAGCAGGCCTGCCTGGCACAGCGAGAGCTGCAACCCACTGAGGAGGCCTGGATTAGAAACAGGCTCTGGCATTTTCAAGGCAGGCCTGCCGCCCACGCACACACACCCACACAGAGAGGACAAACAGACAAACACATGCAGTACATTTGGCTCCGACACACACATGCACACGCACTTGCTTTCTCCCTCATTCAAACACACCCAGTGGGAAGTTTGATGTACACAAGAACGGGAACACAAAAGAACATGTTTACTACAGATTATATGGTACCACACTTATTGAAACGCCTGATAAAGAAAGATATGTAAAAAAAAAAAAAGTCTTACAATCAATTCGTCTTTTGTTGCAATTGCATATCCTCAAACTGAAAACTTTTTACTAATCCAAATAACGTATAACGGAATGCATTATGATATTATTTGAATGCATTTATTCAATAGGGGTGACATCTCATGCTTGAAAATAATTAAGAGATCTTTGATCAATATATCAATCAATCAATCAATCAGCCATCTCCTTCCTCTCTGTAATCTCTCCTGATCATCCAGATATCTTGTTGATCACTTGTACCTGCTTTCACTTTAGCTCACATCACAGGTTACTTGATTTTTGCTTGGACTGAGATAACAACAAAAGAGGGTTGATTTTTGAGCCTGTTGAACCATTTCTGTTCATCTGGGTAAATGATTTGGAGCATTTCCCCTCTGAAAGGCTCAGTGATGACCAATTTCCAGTTATCCATAAGAGTCCACCAGAACTTGGGTTTTATGATTTATTTCCTGGTATTCAAAAAAGTATTTGTGTTGCACACCAACATTCTTAAGACCTATGGAAGAAAAGCACATTTGGGGAAAAAAGATGTCCATCCATTCATACACACTGTACTTAATAGCACTCAACAGAACACTGTGTATTGCATATGTGTGTCTGCGTGACTGGTCAGCTGCAGGGGAATCGGTTGTAGAGTCCAAATGCAGGTGGAAGGAAAAACCTTCTGAATCTCTCCTTGCCACTCCTGACACTGAAGGAGGTGCTCAGTCCTGTGAAACTTTACAGCGGTATGTTTGGTTAATTTGTCTATCTAAATGCACTTTAGAAATAATGAAAAGTGTGTGAGTCTTTTTTTTATTTTGTTTTTTATTGTTGATAGAATGTGGACCTGTCCAGGTTGTACAAATGTCTGCTGGACACAGGCACACCCCACACCCCCCCCCCCCCCACCACCACCCCCCCCCCCCCCACCCACCCACCCCATTGGCCCAGCAAAGATGAGCAGGAGCAGTTAACAGATGGATATTAATGGCATCAATAAGTATAAAAGTTATAAATCACTTACATATACTCAGTCTAAAAGTTGGACTGATGTATTTTTCAGTAAAATTACACTACTGCAGTAAAAGAAGTATTGATTGTAGAGCTTTTTACACATTTATAATGGGTGTCCCAGTAAATACGGCCGGCACTCTACTGTACATTTCCATAAATGGGGATTGCATTTACTCACTAGATTGATTTTCTTAGTTGTTTTTTTTATATACCAGACTTGTGTTCAGAACTGTCGGCCTATCAGCAATGTTTTGTCGGATCGTAAGTCTGAGTGTAGCAAATAAACAGGCAGGTTTTCTCCACGTCGGAGATGTGATGAAACAAAGAAGAGGAGATCCTCAGCAAGAGATGAAAGTGTGAAATTGAGCGAGCAGGGCTTCAGCTGTTGTTACTGGTGTATGTTAAGGTTTTGATAACAAACTTATCTTTTGAAAACACAAAGCAAAGCCCCGTGTATTAAACATCGCCAAGTGTGCTTCTGTTTTTTTTTTCTTCTCTAAAAAGCCAAGCTTTTTGTGTCAGGGCAGCTCGGTAATGACCCAAGCAGGAAGGCCTGTAAGCTCTACCGATCCCCTTTAGAGAAGTCAGGAGGAATAAAATGAGAGAGTTAGTTAGAGTGAGGGGGGGGGGGGGGGGAGCAGAGGAAAGGGGAATGGCAACAGTAAAGAGGTGAGGGAAGGGAATTTATCTGGAGGAGATGGAGAGAGAAAGAACAAGTGCAAAATAAACAGAGTAAAGTATGGCTAAACCAGTGAGAGGGATGGGGTGTGTATCTTTTCTCTTTGGAGAGAAGAGAACTATAGATTACTGGCCACAATGTGCTTGGCTGGGCATAAATGGAGAGATCTTGAAATAGTAGGGAGCATGTTCAGAGGTGGTGGGGATCAGGGTGAACTAATCCAATGCTGAGGCCAGCTCAGGGTTCCACATTCAGAGCTTGTGTGCCTCGTCCAAATCCCCTATAGTGGAGCTCTTACACAAACAATACAGATACACGAGCCTTCGCTTGCCAAGAGTTCAGAAAGCTAACTCCACAGAACCGGCCTGGGGTGTTCAGGTCACTCCGCCTGCAAACATTTACCCTCACATCAGCATGAAGTAGCATCTTTTAAAGAGGAGGGGTGAGGGGAATTAGGTTTTATGGATGAGAGACACGGAGTAAGAGATGATGAAATAATTTCTTTAGGGATACGCTTTGCTCCTCCGGGTCAAATTGTGCTGAGCATGTAGCAGTTTTGCAGTGTCAGTGGAACAAGTAGATCACAACATTTCAGTAATATGCAGGGTAGGTGGAGATCAATTAGCCTTATCTAACAAACGACTAATGATAATACCAACACCAAACATGCTGACAAGGCAAAGAACAAGAAGAGACCCAGACTAATGATGTAATGAGTTTAGCTAGCTGGAAAATGCATAATCTCTACAAACATGGCGTCTAAAAATCTTTTTTTTTTGCTACAAGCAAAAACGCCACCATAACTTCTGTGCTATAATCAGCATATGCGCTGACAGGAAGAAAACTAAATCTTAAATCCAATACTCCACCAATGCCAAATCTGTCAAACATCACAGGCTTAACAGACTCTGCTGCTATTTTCTTTTATCACTAGAGGTTGTATTCTCCCAAAACGTGATCAGTTCAAACATGTATGGTAACATAAGAGGGTTCCTCTTATTTGATCAAATACTTTAGATATTGTCTTTATTACCTGTATGTGTTTTAATAGAAGTTGGGCAACTTTGACTTAGATTTAACCAAAATGTTAATAAACACAACAATCTGTCGCTGGGACGTCAGCAACATGTTTTCCAGAAGATTGCACTCTGCTTAAGTGTACAAGGTGAGTGTATATTGAATTTATTGCTATCAAGATGCAGAGGTGGTGCTGATTTACCCTATAAATAAAGGTTTTATGAATCCTTCTAGTTTTGTTTAGCATACCTATAATTACTTCAAAATCCTTTAGCAGCATCCAGTTTGTTGATTAAGAGTGTAGCCTAAATACAAAATCTTCCAACCATCTTTTCTGTTTTGTGGTTGCAGGATCGAGGGCTTTTGCCTTTAGTAAGTGGCTCAAAAGCTGGGTAGATCATAGACAGATTCATTGCAGAGCAACAAGCACTCAGTCACACCTCAGGGCAATTTAGATTGGCTAATTAAACTAACATGCAGATTTTTGAACTGTGGGAGGAAGTACCTGGAGAAACACACATGGAGGAACACACACACACACACACACAAAATCCCGGCTGGGATCTAAATTCAGACATAAATCCACAGTTTTAAAATGACCAACTTCTCCAAGGAAGCACTTACTGTATTGTTTGGCTGTTAAGTTATTTTAAGTTATTTCTCCTCTGTACTCGCCTATAAATATATTCAGCTTAACACCCATTTATCTTGAATAGCATTTAAAGAAGCACGCACACGCGCATACACGCACACACTCTTTTCCCGCTCCGTCCCCTTCACTCGTTGCAGTGGTCTCGTGGCGTAGGCGGATCAGCAAAGGTTATTGTTGAACACAGAAAGGAAAGGTCAGAAATCATGTTTAGTTTTCCTGGGGCTGCGAGGTAATTCCAGCCAGCAGATTGTGTTCAGACAAGCAAGCAGGCAGGGCAGGCCAGTGGTGGAGATCATGCAGAAGGAAGCGAGGCAGGGATGGGGACAAGGTTATCCAGTCAGCCGCTGCCTCTCAGCCCCTTCGCTGTCACCCTTAATAACACCCTCTCCCTTATCACTGCAACAATCACCTTGAGAAACAAACTTGTCTTCTTTGAGAGAGGGATGGAGATGGGGAAGAAGTGGCCTTTTGTATTTATCTCCTATGCCACTCTCATTATAGTAACTACAACTCTGAGGGGGAACGACTGACTGCAGATCAGTTTAACGTTTGGTTTTGTATGTGATTCATGCAACCTTTTTTCTTTCTCTTTCTTTGGTTTTCCTTATTGACTCTTAGAATTAACTAAAGTCATATGAGCACAGCTGATTGGGGGTCTATCATGAATAATGATTTTAGCCATGGAAAAAAAAAACATACTAAGATTTAGTGGTAAAACAAAATGGAATCCAACTAATGGCATAGGGTTAAAGTGGAAGAACTTTGAGAGATTCTTTCATATCCATCCAGAAGAAAAACAAAAAACATTAAGGCCTGTTTGCTGGAGACTTTGTGGAACTTTGTGGGAATAATTGAGCCAATCATAGGCAGACCTGCCTATGATTGGCTCAATGTAGAAATAACCAGGAAGAAATTCTTTCACACACTTGTGCGAACTGTAATCTGAACTGTGTTTATGTATGTGGGTCATTATACCAGATATGAATCTAAATAATAATTTATTTTGTTAAAAAATTTTTGAGTACAAGTTTCCTTTCTTTAAGGTCAGTTGAGATTACCAAAAGTATTTATATATCTTTAAGGCCAGTTTAATGATAAAGAACATTTTCAAGGGAAGTTTACACATATTTTGTTGTTATATTTTGGAATTGCCTTTAAATTGTGTGTTTTGGATCAGATATTTTTGGTTAGCCACGGCAACCGTAGGACCATTGTCATTGCGGAGGCCTATTTGTGACGACACATTGATCTTCTTGATGATGTCTTGAGATGTTGCTTCAATATGTCTGCATAGTGTTCTTTCCAAATGACATCCATTTTGTAGAGTGCACCGGTCTCTCCTGGAGCAAAACATCCACCTATCATGCTACAACCCTTATACTTCACAGTTTGTCTGAGACTTGTAATCTTCCTCATTGTGCATCAATGGTTGAATACCGTTGGACTACGTAGGTCTTTAAATGTTGCTCAATAATGCAAAAAAGTATTGCAATAATTTGACGTTATTGATTCATGCCTTTTCTCCTCTGCACAGATTATTTTATTTGACAAACTCATTTATGTGATGTGAATATGGTCCCACAGCTTTTGCAGAAAAGACCAAGCTCATACCTTAAGCTGATAAGCTATAGTAAGGTGTGTGTGTGTGTGTGTGTTTGCGTGTGTGTGTGTGTGTGTGTGTGTGCGCATGCCCGTATGCAGGCGTGTGTGTGTGTGTGTGTGTGTGTGTGTGTGTGTGTGTGTGTGTGTGTGTGTGTGTATGTGTGTGCGCGTGCGCAAGTTGCGCACACTCTCGTCAGACTCGGCGCTCTGTGATTGCAGTGGAGCTGAAGGGGCCAAGCGAGGGCTCTGATTGGAGGACAGATTCTTTGCAACCTTTGCCAAATCACTGCAATCACCCGTTTGCTTCTTCTTTTTGCTTTAATGACACCACTTCAAGAGGAACGGGGCTCATCAAGCAACCCACACACAAGCTGGGGCACACACACTCCCTCCGACTCGCACACAGCGAGGTCAGGCTTGGCAGATCGGGCGGGGCACCACAGGCCTCTGAACAGGGAGAGAAGGTCCACCAGCAGATGGGAGGAGATTAACACAAACTGAAGCACATGTACACACGAAAATGTGTATACACTCACATAAATATAACACTCGTCAATAATCGATAAAATCTCCGCCGTCCACTTCAGCTTGAATTAGAGGGATATAATTACACTGTTTATTGAGTTACTGTAAGCTACAACATTGTAATAACTTCTTCTGCTAAGATAACAGAACATATCTCTAGGGGTTTGGTCATTTCTTTGCCAAAATTTCAGAGCTTTCTCCCAACTCTGTCTGGTCTCTCCCCAGTACTGAATCGTGTGTCCCAGTTTTGCTCCACAAAGCCCCTTGTAGACAGAAAGCCCCCCTTTTTTTGTTCAATAACAGGGCGAACTCTAGAAGTAGCTTCAGACTGAATAAAAACTGATCAGAGAAAAAAAAAGTCAAGATAAATGAAATAGACCTCTAGATATCACACAAAAATAAATATGGAGTTTTTATAGTTAAATGGTGCATTCATTAGCGTTTCTATATTCATTAGAAAATTACACAAAAGAAGTCATTAATGATTTTCAATCTGTGTATTTCAGTGTTTTTGAAAATGTATCGGGCAGTTAGCAACATTATAAATGTAAATTAAAATCGTCCAACAGAGTGAACCGAGATCCTTCTCCTCTACCTTTGCAAATATTTGACCATTAAAAAAGAAATAATAATAAAAAAAAAGGATGTGAAAAATGTCACATTTATGATGATGGGAAAAAAAAACTGCTAATGCCTCTGCCATGTATGATTCTGATGTTGCACATGCCCAACAATGTTGTGACTAAAGTCTGGAGTGGTTCCGTCGGTCTCAGAGCAGAAACCTTCGGTGACTGAGATGAATTATTTCAAATTTATATTTGTTTCTGCGACACAACTATACTCAACAAGTCTGTATGTCTGTGCATGACACCATGCTGCATGACATGTCAGCATACTCTACCACCACATCTGAGCAGATTGTGGTGCAGGGGTAGAACTGAAACAGAACAAGCAACAGAAACAAACTGGATTCATTGGCATTACCTTTCACAGGAAAGGGTGGAAGATCAGAATCACTTGACTTTGCAGCAAGAAACTCACTTCTAAACAACCGAAAAATATTCCTTATGTGGCTAAATTGGCCCGAAGTAACCGCTTATTGTTAGCGTAGCAGCTAACGTTTTCATACTGTTTTCTAATGAGAGAGAGCTGATGACAAATCGCTGTTAGAGGAGAAGTTAATTAAAAACCAGGGGATTTTGTGAGGAAAGATCAGTCGGGATCAGAGCTGGAGCTGCTGGTCTTCAGTCTCTGTTTCCCAGCTCAGCTTCACCATATCGGTATTTAGCTCTAAAGATGCTACAAGTCAAAGCCCAACATGATCAAAATGTCTTTTTCTGAATGTGAAGGAAACGTATATGTATTTTCTATTACTTTTGGATGATTTCTCTTTTATCCTTGGCTGTAGCCTATATGAACCAGGATGTCTCAGAAGTCATTGGAGTTCTCCCAGTGTGACCAGCAGACTAAAGTCCTGTCTGTGACCAGTACAATAAATGTTTTATTCTTTCACTTTTGTGTATTTTTAAATATTTCAATCTGAAGTATTAGTGTAATAATGTAGCTTATGTAATGAAATTAAAATAATTTACTCTGTTAGAATTATGTTGACATACTGTAATACATATTTTTTCTCTGGAAAAAAGTAAGAAAAACATGTAGTTTAATGTTTGACAATGACTGATTTATAAATCAAAAGTCAAGAAAGTCAAATACAAGAAAATATTTGTTGTCTTGAAATGTTAAATGTACATTAAATTATGGAAATATGTAAATATGTTCTTTAATTCAACACTGTAAAAGTGTTTCTGTTCATCAATCTCAAAAATTATGACTTCTATCAAATAAAACATTGTGCTCTTTATTCATAAATGCCCCAAAACAATTAAAAAATTGCATCAAAAGTTATAAACTATGTCTTTAGTCATTTCTTTGATTGCCAAATATGTTAATGTGTGTGAGAAAATGTATCAATGCCAATTAAGTTAATGCCAGGGATTAACTTAAAATACTTTGTAGAACGGCACTCTCTGAAGTTCAGTCCATTTACTTGTATTAGCTTACTGGCACATATTCCACATTCAACATGGTGGACGCTGTTACGTATCGCAGCAACGGGCTGACCCGCTCCATGAGGAGTCTACATATCCATGTCTATGCTTATTCTTCTTCTTTTTATTCTTCTTCTTTTTATTCTTCTAGCAGCCCTTCAGTTCATGTTATTACATGCAGGACTCATTTTAATGAGGATAATGATGCTTTCAATCAGCCTTTTCACAAGATCTTTTACTTTTGACCTGTTGCCATCAGAATCAATGAAGCTACATCTCTCAGCTCTGGAGAGCAAAGGAGCAGTTGCGAAAAGTATACCAATATGCCAC
This sequence comes from Micropoecilia bifurca, assembly GCA_903067075.1. NCBI lineage: Eukaryota > Metazoa > Chordata > Actinopteri > Cyprinodontiformes > Poeciliidae > Micropoecilia > Micropoecilia bifurca. The sequence goes on along the minus strand of CAEGAF010123996.1, from coordinate 14,583 downwards.
TTCCATTTAAATAAAACATTAACTTCTCAATTTGAATGCTTCTAATATAGACATTAATATGCATATCAAATTGTGGCAATGCAGCTTTTCAAAAAATATATTCTATATAAGTGTAAAGTAAACTCTGCAGATGAAAGTTCTAAAAACACAAGAACAAAAATGTCTTATAAAATTATTACGGTTTGAAAAAAAAATTGTTCTTTTCTGATTAAGGACACGTGAGTCAGCTGATTCAACTCCGGATATTTTATTAGGAACATCGGGGCAGGCGGTCCAGGTTCAAGTAATAACCAGTCCCAGGGTGGAAAAAGGAAATTATGTAGCATTCAGATTCTTCTTGTTTACTTTAATGGCGTTAAAATTAAACATAGCATTTCGGTTCCATAGTTATTCCTCACTTTAGATAAATACTTCTCTGATACATAGCATACATACATGGCATGTATGATGGATGTTCTAAATAGATTCCCCGTAAATGCACACATTGTCTGAGCGCTTTTTTGAACAATTTGCTCTTGGGGAATCATCTTCTCTCTGCTGGTGTGTGTGTGGAAAAATAGGCCGATAATCTGGCCAGTTATCAGCTGCAGGTCTGTCTGTCCCAGCTGGATGAATCTACCTAAACCACCTAGTCAGATAATTTTCCACATATTTCTGTTCTCTTAAGCTCACACTTGGATAAGTATTCAATTATACAGGTTATTCACTTCTACCGGCTCCTCGGCCCTTGCCTGTCGAATTATCGTTTTTATACCTTAACAATAACAATAAGTTGTAAAATTAGATCTGTACTCATTACAGTTCCTGTAACTCTGGTTGCTCTCTATCTCTCCCCTTTTCAATCTCTCCTTGCCTTTTATCTACATCTCAGGATATTAACTCCATTAGCCTCTAATATCGCCCTCCGTCTCTCTCACTGTCAGTCACTTCTCTTAAATCACTGCACCACTGGACTGGAAAGGACACCTGTTCCAACCAGATGATTCGAGAGCAGATATGGAAGCAGCGGATTACAGAGAGATTAGCACTCCTACAGGATCAAGGAATATTGCATGATTGCTCCTCCTGTATGCATTGTATGTGAATTAAAAGCTTTGCCGTGAAAATGACAGCAGGCAAGGGCACTGGACATACTGCAGGAAAAGAAAACCATGAAATTACGTGCCTCTGATGCATCATTTGGGAATGTCACTATTGGTTCGGTGGGCATTGTAAAGAGCCCTATAAATTAAACCCGGCCACGTCTCACCTGCCTTTTCCATCTCACCTGCTGAAAAGACAAATAGTACTGCAAGCATACACACGCTGTGACACACAATCCCATGATTACCCACCCACCCACTCTCTGGCGGCCCTATTTCCACCCATGTGCCAATCAAAGGAGTGCAGAGGTAATGGGGAGAGAAGCAGTCATTCCGGAGCTGTAAAACCACTGCAGCCGAAACAATGATTGGGGTAACCTTTGCTTTGGTGCATGAAGGAAGAAGAGGTTTTAAACGTTATTCAGAAGAATGATTTCTGACTGCTCTATTTCAAAGGTACTGCTGCCTACAAGTGTTGGCATGGTTTTGGTCAGTCTGACCTGACTTTCTAATGGTTCATGCACCTTTTTGGTATTTGGTTTTTAATCTGACCATTACATGTAGTGCATTTATTTTGCTTTTTCAATCATTCTTCCTTGACATCCTTGATTGTGTGACTTTCCCATTGGCCCCATCTCATCCTATCAGTTCATAATAGTCAAGGATGACTTTCAATGCCACTCCGTACCAGAGACTTAACTGTGCAGTACATCTCGATCATACAGTCAGGCGGTGTGTGATATTGGGTTCACGGCAACAGGGCAAGGCAACATTTTACCAGAAAATGTTTTATTGTTTCCTTAACCAATCCAATCTTGGTTTGATGTGTTGATATATTCTGATCTTTGCTTGACTAAATATGTGGTGGTTTTAATACCAACAAATATTATGAGTTGTTTTTAGAAATCTCAAACTGCCCAAGATAAAAAAAGTCATCAACTCCAAAATGTATCATTCTGTAAATATTTTAGATTTGGAACTAGAGGTGAATAATTTCAACCCATACTCATTATAAATTGCAAAGTAACTCCTTAGCATGACACCGATTGGAAGCTTTGGACTAAATGCTCGCTAAATTTTTTTGTTGCCCTTTTTTTAATTGCCTACACAAAATGCTGCTGTGAAAATGGTTTAAAAGTTAAAGGAACTTCTCCTGTGCTTATGTTACAGAACGTTGCCAGCCAGAAGTCTTTATTGGAAGCTATCTTTATTAGTCAACTATGTGAACACAACGGGGCCATTCAATAATTACGTCCTTTGTTGAAAATTTCAAGCATAGAATAAAGATGTTAAGCTGAAAGATATTAATTGCTCACACTTTACCAGACAAACTTATGCAGACTTTGGGGGTTTAAGAGAAACGTAGTGTCGTTTTGTAATCACAACACGTTGTTGAGCCCTGGTGAGATAAGGAGAAGATCCCAATCTGGAACAGATGTAATTTGCTGCAGAATGACAAAAAAAAAAGAAAAAAAAAAAGATAGAGATCCAAAGAAATAAATTTCTTATTTTTTCATTATGATACCCTAAATGTTCTTTCTCTTATGCCACATATGCCCCACAGCAATAAAGTTGTCACAAAAGGCAAAACATGACACACCATTGCATGAAATATAAATAAACCCATTCGTTACCTATTGATTTTTCTAGCATTAGGAATGGGAATAGCTTGACTCTTGTTGATGCGAAAGATATTGTGGGTCAATATTAAGGCTGCTCTTAAAAGCCACGGGGGACTTTCAAGAAATTCGAAAGGGACTGAGAAAAGTGTCCTTTCGTCAGCTCTAATATTAAGAAAATGCCTGGACTAGTTCAGGGATATCTGCCTAGCATTAATGTTATCAGAGAATCGAGGAGCAGTGCTGGCGCAGTTTGCTTCAGGGAAAGGTACAGACCTGGACAGCTGCTTGCTTGGGCTGCTGGCACAGATCAACCTAATGTGCCGAATTGGAAGCAGGGATTGATTCCTGAATGTTAAAGTGAAACCTTGAAGCATCACTGTGGCTGTCCTACTTTTGCTGTTTGGGGTAAAGTGTACTTTTGGTGATTTGGCATCTTAATGGGAAATTGCCTTTTTTTATCTATGGAAGCTCAGTTTAACAGAACATATCTGACGGCAAGCCAACCAACCACTTATAGGAAAGACATGTTTAATCAAGACATAAGACAGGAAGACATCAACTTTATGGTGTGTGATAGAAATAATGATGTCCACATAATATCAGGAGAGATGCAAGGAGAGACTGGAGGTTGAGGCACTTTGGGATGCCAAAGTCCCTGGCTTGCTGGCTGTCAGCCACTTTGGATAGTTACCTCACAATTTTCTGCTACCCTCTTTCTTCCATCCCTCCTCCCTCTTGTTATTTTAGGAATCTATTCTCGGCCTGCCAGCATGTACAATCTGAATTATTTATCTTGAGAAATGGGATCTCTGCATGACTGTGAAACAGGACTTTATTTGGAGCTTTTCATTTCATTACGGTAAACAAAGTGACCCCGCCGACAAGATTTGCCACACGCAGACCAACAGTGTAGACTTCCAATGATGTAATTTTATTATGGTTGGAGGGTTAGGCTTATCTTTGCTGGGCTTTATTGTCCCTGTTCTATATTTAAGACACATTTAGGTATTAAAAGTCCAAAGGAAGAAAATTTACTGCATCGCCATTAAATTCTGTTTTGTTTTCATATTCCACATGAACGTACATTTTATAAATATAAACCTCAGGCATAACATTATGACCGTCTTGGGTAAAATTGTGTTGCTCAAACTGTGGGTGCTAATCCATTGGAGCATGCACTGCACTAGCTTCCTAAAGACGAATTGTGGTATCAGGCACCAAGAAGTTTGCAGCAGGTGGTTGAGGTTTTGCCAGGTGTCGGGTGGGGCTTCCAAAGACTAGACTTGTTAGGACAGCACAAGCCACAGATAATTAGACTGAGGTGGGGAAATTGAAGGCCAACTCAAAACCTTTAAATTGTTGTGCTCCTGAACTATAGTTGCTTTGTGACAGTTCATATGACCAAGCTGTGAGAGCATGACAGATTACTACTTATATTGAAGAATGTTCATGTAAATGGTTTGCAGCAGTGTAGTATGTGTAATTGTATTGACTCCAGGTTTCCCAGCAGGGCATGGGCCAGAGCATCACACTGCCGCTTATGGCCTGCCTTATTCCCACACTGCATTTTGATGCCATGTGTAACGACACGTACATCAAATGTTCCATGTGACACAAATAACACATAATTGATCATACCAGCCCTCCTTTTACTATCAATTCCTGATGTTCACATACCAACTGTTTTGGTCCTGGACAGGGTTCAATGGCTTCCTGACTGGACTGTGGTGATGATGCAATCCTAACAAACTTTAATACACTGTGTATTTCAACACTTTGATTTCAGAATCAGCGTCTACTTATTTAGTAATTCGAGCTACAGCTAGTGTGTCGCTAACTAAATGGTCCTACATACTCTACACGTGTGCATCATTTAGCCTCGCCTGTCCATGATGCTGGTTCCCCATTCATTGTACCTTTGATAGATACTTACCTACCACTTACTCCTGCAGACCTGGAACCCCCACTGGGATCTCTGACCCATTCATCTTTCCATCACAATTTGGCTCTTGTCAAACTGACTTAAATCTGTACTCTCCTGTCCTGTTTTCCTGCTCTTGACTCAACAGTTTCAAGGACAAAATGTCCCTTCTTCCTGCCTAATATTTCCCAATGCAACAGTCTGGCACAATAGTAAAGAGATGTGGATTATTAACTTTGCCTGATCATAACGTTATCCCCAGTCGGCGTATATCAGTTTTAAGAAATGATTCTTGTGTTTTAGTTCTTTTGGCTGAATTAAACTTTTATGCATGAACTTGTTTGCAAGAGCACATTTTCATGTAAAATACTTTTTAATGCCCTTGTAATCCTCATTGGTTATGATGGGGGCAATAACCTATTTTCATTCTTATCACATTGGCCCACAAAACGGCACATAAAATGGTGAAAACAGCCAGCTGAGGGCTGTATCTCCGCATGAAATGAGTGTGACCTACAACTGCATAGAGGCAATGTGCAGCAATAAGACAGAGGAAACAAAGGGTTCTGTCAAAAACCTGTGCTATCTCACTAGTGTTGTCTGTGAAATCCTTTCTTCGCTCTTGTGGGCATGTCAAGCTGCCTTACTTTCTATCTGGGTGACATTAATGAAAGGTGAAAGAGAGAATAATCAAAGATCACAATATTTTACTCCTGATACAGATGCATATTTGTACGCTGCTGGCAGGAGAGATTGGCTCGCCATTCAGCTCCGCTCTGATCTGACATTAGGATTCGATGCAATATTCTCTCTCCTGCTCACTCATCTAGCTTCTCTCTATCGTTTCCACATTGCCTTTTACACCCCCACCTACCTACATCCACCCAAGCCGCTCTGCCTGACTGCAGCTAAAGGGTAAATGTAGCTCAGGGGAAGTGCACTACCTCAAGCACAAGGTCTTGAGTTCTACCACGTGACCTGGACCCCCCAACGTCTTGCTCTTGCTCTTCTCCTTCTCCTCTTTGCCTTTGCTGCAGAACACGTCTCTTTATCTCCCCCCACCTCGGTGACCTCTTCCCAAAGAGCCTGATGGAACAAATCTCTGGGAGCAAATGGCTTCTCTGCCAAACATGGCCCGAGCTCAAATGTTCATGGATTTTGCCGAATACCAATGTTGACAGTACAAAGTGACAATGGTGCATTTTTCTGTACACAAGCACAGTGTTTGAATAATGAAACAGAGACCAGCAAACATTGCAATTACAAATACTCTGACCTAATGACATTTGTAAGGGAGGGATGAAGGGGGGAACAAAACAACAATATCTGTTGCTGCCTTTTTCTGGTCTCTTTACTAAGTAAAACAACAAAGCTGATTGTGTAAAGTAGAATGCCTCTCCTCTTGTAAAGCCCTGCTTATTTTCTGCTTGGTTCCAGAGATGTCTCAATCCTGATACCTGTTGTTTCCTTAATATCCATTTTTTGGCACCTTAAAAGTAAACATCTGATGTAATATGCTGTGATAGCCTGTGCAAACTATTATTGTTAATATGTTTGCTGAAAAACTTTTGAAACATAATAAAATAAAGTTCAGATGCCAACTTAGTATAAAGATATCACGCAATAAACTCTATAAGTAAGTTGGAAGCAAAAACACTTTAGCAGAAACCACTAAGAGTAAATACATTTCCAAAAGTCAAGAACAAAAACGGGATGGATAATCACGGGTGGAGGAAAGACGCTCACCATCACCTATGTTTATCTAATGTGACTACTATGGGTTTTATTGCAGATATTTGATGTATACCCAGTGTCCTTGCTTAGCCTCAAAGCAGACTGGAAAGAATCTTTATTTGATCACAAAATATTCTGTGTTGCAATGTGCAGCAGCTTTGTGGCGGAGGATAGAGTGAAGCAATCGAGGAAATACTAAACAGATGGAAAAAGTGTTGTCCTCATAGTTTTGTGTGACAAAACACATGAAATACGAAAACCAAAGTGATACAGGATATGAGGACTGTATGTGCCGTTTCATGTAAATGCTTCTGTTGGGTTATGCATGAGTGAATCTTCTCATAGCACAGCATCACAGAATCAGCAGCTCCCAGCCGAAGAGCAGCCATTTTAAGCATCGCCTTAGAGCTTTACTGTACTTTGAATGCAAGAAGGAGTTGGTCATTTGCCATTTTGTACTTCTATATGTTTTTGGGTATGATTATTTTGTCGATACAATGCCAAGGGTCTTGTGTACAGTTTGATAGCCAGAGATTAAAAATTATTTGATTTCTCCTCAGGGTCTTTTGAAAGAAAATTTGGGTTTAAATGATGTACAGGGAAATTTTGCACAAGTGACCCTCATGCAAAATGATCACCCAATCGCTGATGTGTGCTGTGTCTTTGTTATGTTGGTGTTCTGTTTGTTTTCTATGCTTTCAAATGCCTTTCCTACTTTACTTGAAATTGAATTATACATTGCTCCTGGAATCAAACAGATGAAGCAGCTTTGTGTAGAAAGCAAACTATACTCTTGAATCTGGTATTTTTGGGGGCTAGGTTGTGTGCACGTGGGTACTTGTGAGTGTGTGTGTGTGTGTATGTGTTTTGCATGTGTATATTTGTTTCCATGTCTAGCTGGGTGAGTCTGAATGGCACCTTTCAGAGTGGGGTGAGACCATGTGCTCTGTTCCGACTGGTCTGGGAGCCAAGAGGGCCCAGCTGGTTCACACAGGCTTTAGTCAAGACAGACTCACCGCCTGCCAACCAAGCCGACACAATCACACACACATACCCACACGCCCACAACCACAATCGCATTGGGTTGGGGGAGATTTTAGGCACTGCTATGCTCACAATTAATAAGGTTTATCTTACCACCGGTGTAGTGTGTTTATGAGCTCTTCGAGATGTAGTTTGTCAGAACGTCCCAGTAGAGCCTGTGCACAGATGTAAACATAACAAGCATAGAAGCATGAAGTACACACTCAGGCCTCCTGTTTACACAGGGACAGTGCTGTGTACACCCACAGAGCTTACAGAAATTCAATCATTTGGGCTGACCCGGAGCCAGGATTTGGTGAAAATAGCCGCCTACCTCCGACAAAATTGTGCAATATCCTTGAAACCAACAAGAACGGGTAAAAAAAAAAAAAAAATCTTTGTTAGCAGCTAGATGCTGGCCCTGCAAATTATACATGTGCACAGCTTCTATTGATTCTCTTTTGTTTTTCTCTGTCTGATAACACATTGTTAGAGGAAAGTTGGTGCGGTGAATTCTCACAAATTGTTTTGTAAACACGGTGGGGAAAGGGAAGCAGCGGAGAAGTCGTCACAAGCACCAAAATATCGCCAGTCGTGTAATTCCTTACTTCTCTTTGATCCGATTTGTTCATATTGCATTCTGTAAATGCCAAAAGAAATCAGTCATTTTTGTAACGTTAAATGAAAGAACTTAATTACACATAATTCGGGTGTTGTTTTTGTTGCACAGGAAACTAATTCCAATTTAATGTTTATCCAAAAGCTGCCACAGAACATTTCCAATATCACTTTTGCTGATTGCTGCTTCAGCAGCTCTGACAGAACAACACTGGCTGGAACAATATGTATTTTAAAATTATTCTCCTGGGTTGTTGCAGCTCTTTTGATTTTGACCACAGTCCCGCCTCACGGTCCACCGGCTCCTGAGCTAAATTCTAAGCGTATCTCTAAATGGTGTGCAACTACTGCACAACTTGCACAAATTAGCTGCAATAACATGTATGTGTGGCGTGGTTGGAGGAAAGGCTCACTGAAGGCACTGTGCTGCTTATCGGAACAGTATGAACGTGGACAGAATGATTAGGTACCTTAACTATAGGCATCCACCCTCACTCGGCTTTGCTATTTTCACTTCTTTTTTCATACAGCATTTTCTCCTTTTGCAAGTAGTCTAAAGGGTAAGCTGAACCAGAGGCTATGTGAGAGCAGAGGGAAGAAATTTGTCATTTTTAAATAAATTGGTTTCAAAAAAAGTTAACTAAAGCCTTTTTTTTTATCATTCATTCTTATTGCCAGAATTGACAGAAAAATGCCTGATGGTAGGTTTACTTCTGCCCACTTTCAAACCTGCAAGGGACCCAGCAGTGTGTGGTCCCTAGTTTCTTTATTAGACAACTCGCTTGGAATTCGGTTGGAGTAATTGGCTGGATAGGGTTTCAGCAGGCTTAGCCACCCTGCTGGCACAACAAGCGCTCCTGTCCCCATCCCAGAGTTGCTGCTCCGCTTGGTAGGAGTGCAGCCAACTCAGCTACAGTCCTCTTTAAAACCCACTGCGAAGCTCTGGATGGCATCAGCTGTTGTCCCAGAGGGAACTGGGGGGATTCAGGAGCCCCTGGTCATTAGTGGGAACCAGTGTGTTAGGACAAAAATCTGCCTTAAACAGCCCAGAGAAGTACATCGACCCTCATTCCTGCATCTCTGCTTGCCTGTTTTGTTGCTCAAGATGATCAGGTAGTCCTGACCGCTGCGCCTCACACAAAAGGTTCTCCAATTTGGGTGGACATGTGTTAAAAAGGAACACGGGGGGAAACGGTTTGGACAGTGGCTGGAGAAAACATTGAATTTGGGTATTTTAACCAGACTACCTAAGGTCGGATGGTTGTATTATTCACATGTCATGACTTAGTGCTGAATGCATTTGGGCTATCCTTCTTACACTTGTAAAATAACAAAATGATTTCACCCGTTTCACATTTTTTCATGTTACAGCCATACATTTACTGACTTGCAGATGAAGTTTACAGTGAAATGTGGTTTTTAAAAGCATTTGCTTGAGAACTTCAAGTTAATTCATGGTTTTAAAAGCTGTTCATGCTTTTTATAATTTAAAAATGTTTTTACATAAAATCTGATCAAATATATTGAAACTGGTTGCAATGTTACAAAATGATTAAGGAGGAAAAACCTCTGATAGGTAGACTGTGAATAAATGAGATATGAAGCAGTAGTTCTATCAGCCTTATTTTTGATTTACAGATTTTAAATCCATGAGAAAGTGTTTAATTTTGGATTCTGATAAACCTTGAAGCTCTCAGTGGTGTTTTACATTAAAAATACTCGTGCATCAGTTCAGTCTCCCCACATTGCGGGACATGCATTTACAATGTTTTGCTCTTTTGTTTGCTCGCTTTTTTTTCACATAGACATTGATGCGCAGTTAATTTTAACAAGAATTGCCTTAACGTGTTTTATATTTTAGGAGCCCTCCTAAATTGTGACTCTGTTTTGAATATCCCTGAATGGATATCTCGGGAACCCATCAAAGTGGTAGAAATAGAAATACATTGTTGCATCCAGTAAAGAAATGGGGGATTGTAGAAAAATATGTATATCTGCCACATATTTGTCTAGTAATCATCTTTGTGTGTTAATGTTCTGAGCTTTTTGCAGTGCCATTGGATTTACCACTCACTGATTTTTGTCTGCACCCAGGAGTGAATGTCTTCTGAGCAGAGGGACCCTTCCTGTGTGTGAACATCTGGAGGGACCCCGGCATCATGCAGCTGTGAACCACTGTCACTGCTCATGATATTTTGTGCTTGCTTTTTATTATTGCTCATGACAGAACATGCGTAATACATAATTCCTCATCACTGTTTATGGATTAGGTAAAGAGTGGGCTGAATATCCTACATTGCCTACACTGAGTGGTTGAAGGCTTGTATAAAATGTCATAAAAATTAGGAAACTCCAATTATACACTAAAAACAATGAATGGAGTATGGTAAATGTTTTTTTCTTTTTTGAGAAATCATAATTTCTAATCTCTAAGTTGCAGATATTTTTTTTTAAATCAAAATCTGCATTCACTGAATTTGGCAAGAAATACCACAAAATGAAGATCATTTTTCTTTTTTCTCTGAAATATTAATGTTATTTCCTGCAGCAGTAACACCCTTGAGTAGAGCAAAACCATGTTTATATGTGCTGCTAATACTGTTTGAATCTTTAAACCTGCCAACTAATTTCTCAATTCTGCTGTTGTGTGACAAGGACTACTTTTTATGCAGGGCAAGCTGTGTTGCTTTTGTCCCATTCTGTTCATTTGTCCTTCTTTCAAATCCAGTGCTATTTAGAAAGCACTTGAAACTGTAGACTCACACCCAAGTGTTCTGGGTTTGTAAAATAATTCTGTTGGAAATCATTGAAATTTGGGAAACAAAATTTGACAGAAAAAGAATTGTAAAAATGGAATCTGCTTTGAAAACTTCATTTGGTGCTTTGACATTAATTAATCTATTCATTAGTGTAGGTAAGGATGCAGCTTTCCTGGTACTAACCCTGAACCACTGATGTTAAACATTGATCCATCACAAAACGTAAAACACACTCAGTAATTTACGTTTAATAAACTCCTGAGGCATTCATTTTAAATTAATGTCCTATTAATTTAGAATATCATTTGAAATTGTTTGCTTGGACAAGTTGGAATATTCAAAATAACTTTAACCTTTTAAAACATGCGTATGGGGAAATCTCAGAAAAGTTATAGGCATAGTCCACAATTTTTATCAGATTATTAAGGCAAAGACTCGGAGAAACCACACCAGGAAAAGGATTCAGTTTGCTTTATTCATGCCAAAACCCAATGTTCTCTGGAAAAAAAAAGATTTATGACCAAACAAGATGGCAATATAGCTGTTTCACTTCAGTGACAAGAAACATGTTTGGAGGACAAACTTTCAGATTTCTGGGTCTTACTTGATTTTAGTGGTACTTGACCACTATGGGTGTAATAACAAGAAGGAGAACGAAATCCAAATTCTTCCTGTCCCCAACACTTAAATCAACAAATTCATGGTTTGAAATTTGATATAATTGCCTGTTTCAACAGGATGATGATCAGAAGCTCGAATCAAATCTGTTCTTGAAATGACCAAGTCATGGCTAACGTTAAGCTTCTGTATTGGCCTCCTAAAACTCTGGCCTTTTGAAATTTTGATCTATGTTTTAAAGTCAGACCCATGCGAATTTAAATCTGCTCTAATAATTTTACCCAGAAGAGTGGTCAAATATCCAGCCAGAATTATAAATACATATTGTAAATGGCTATAAAACAATGTAGTCGATGTGCAACCTGCCAAAGGATACATAACCAAGCAAAAGCAGAGGTACAGGCATATATATTTTAGACATAATGTATACAATGTAATGTTGACCCAGTGTAGATTTTATAGTCAAAAGTGGACATCTGATTTGGGCTTTTAAAATCAATTGAAAGACCAAGTTGAATTCTTAATTCCCACATTAAAAGTATTACAAACCTGCCACAATATGTGTATGTAAACTTCTAAATGGGACTGCATGTCGATCATAAAGAGCATGCTGCTGTTTAAGTGCAGCATTATAAGCAAAACTTTTCTGACTTCGAACAATGAATAAAACCAGGACATGCGGTGTGAGCTTTATTCGACAAAACCCTCCAGAAATTGAGCGTTATATCTGCCTGATGTGTTTAATGTTTCTGTTAAATTCACACACTAGACCTTAAGTAATAAACTGCTCCATGGAGCTCTGCACTCATGCCCAAGAGAGAGCATTTACTTTTCCCTTTCTCTCTCCCTTTGCACTTTCCTCTGTTGGCTTTGCATGCATTGTTAAATGGGACTGATGGAAGCACCCTGTCCATTACTTACCGCATTGCCTGGCTAATTTCTGTGCTCTTACAAGTACAAAGATGTCAAGTAGGAGCGGTGGGCTTACCTTGTCGTCCCCCTGAGACCATTAATCCTTTGGCTGGTGTCGTCCTTGCCTGCGTCGGCTCACCTGGTTCACAGCCCCGCCGGGCAAACTGCTGTTCCCAGCCATTTTTGCGGTCTGCCTGTTTATTCTGGTTCCGAGTCAGCACCCATAACCAACAAATTCTGATTGCAGTGGAGGAGTAAAATAACTTTTAGGGCAAATATAGGCCTGCTTCCAAAGATGTGCTGCTGCCTGTGTGTGTGCCTGTGTACATGATGAAGAGATGACAGTTTTAAGTTATAAATTAACAATTTTAGAAAAAATGGGAACTGTTTTAAAAATTTGTCTCGCATTTCATACACTACTGTACTTTCTGACAGCTTTTAGCTGAATTAGCACTGTTGAAATTACTGAGAAAAGAACCCACTTTTCTTATCTAGGTCAGGTTACATAAACTGGTAATAGCAATAAGAAAAAAAAACCCTCACCTCCAACACACAGATTAAAAAGACTTTAATAGAATGAACTCTTGGATCAAAGACTGAGGAAGGTTCACTCAGTGGGTATTGACATTTTACTGCACACCCACATTTGGGAGGCAGTTTGTAAGATTTGTGACTGCTGAAATGCTCCTCATTGATCTTTGAGTACCGCAGCGAGCAAAGGCCTGCTGTTCAAAAATCTTTTGTTTGGATAAAAATATCATACAAATAGATTTTTGCATACAGGCCTGGTATTTCCAAGCTTTTACTGTAGATCGCAGTTGTGAAGTTTGAAGACTATTCTTCAGATAAACCTGTCAACAACGCAACATCCCTGAATATGCATTTATCACCAACAACAGGTTAAAAAAACAAAGATAGCTTTGTTTCTTAAGCTACCTTATCATCAAAGGTAGACTTTCCATGCTTTGACAGGCTGTTGGGTGCAGTGTTTTCAACCGAAGTGCTTCCATATTGCTGCGTTGGTGTTTTTACTTTGTTGTTGTTGTTTTTTTTTTTTTTGCATATGCCATTATAGATGTTTGCAAAGGCAAAAAATCATTCATTTGCGTAAATTTAGGCAAAGGACCGAAGCATCAGATCGATAGCTTTGTTGTTACATGCCAAAATGATCAAAGGAAGGAGGCGAAACTCCAAATGAGTTTATTATTAAAAATAAGAAACAAGCTTCCTTGTTGCCCTACACATCTTGATTGATCTTGTTTCTGTTTCCATAATGGAGCTTGTCTGTGCTCAGGCAGCAATATTTGGTAATTTGCGTCTCCCAGATCAGTTGATCATCTGTTAAGCTTCCATATGCACAAACTGCACAGCCACTCTTGTTGTATAGGCTTTTTCTGTGCATGTTTTGTTCTCTGCAGGAAAATTGTTGAGTAAGTCGGTAAAATATGAATCTAATACCATGCATTGCAATTCCAGCTAATAATAAGCACAAAATCATTCTGACGGACAAAAAGCCATTATTGTTTAAATGTATTTTTTTCCCACATTCTGCATTGCCTGTAACTTAAACTATGTAAGAAAATGCAGATGAAACAATACAATGTGAAACTACAAAGTCATAAAAGATTTTATAGTGAATAGATATGATCTTAAATGGAGAGGGGTATTATCTAAAATATTTTTTTTAGCTTTACATCGTGTTATAATGTGATTTCTTTATCAAAAACATGCCTGGAGTGTTACTTTGATTCTTTCATACATGTTTGAGAAATCTTTTAATATTTCATGTCAGTCTTTCGGGGTTGCCTAAACGCTTGCTCTCACCAAGCACTGCCTTTTCCACACAGCTCCTCCTCATAGCTGCTGTCCCCAAGCCCTTTCCCAGCCTCACAGGACAGCGGGAAAGGGTTAACCTAACCCTAACCCTGAGGGAGGGTTAACCTAACCCTCAGCTCCTTCAGACTAGCCAGCAGCAGTTAGCATCATGCAAACTGCTTGTCATTGTATCGCTGGCTTAAAGGCTTAATGGAGAAAGGTTATGACAACATCCTGAAGAAAAGAGCAATTCTTAGACATTTAGCAAAAGCTTTCTCCACGTTCTGTGGATACCTGTCATGAAGGAGTTGAATGATGGATGATCCTGGAGTAACCATCATGTTTATTCAGTTGCTTGTTTATACATATGAAGTGGAGATTATGTAAGTTTGATTGCAGCAGTATCAACCAGTAGGTGTGTTTTAGGTAAAGAAATAGGTTACTTTGTAAAATATGGAAAGCAAAACAAGAAATGTAAT
>CAEGAF010123995.1:0-25167 GCA_903067075.1 Micropoecilia bifurca | reverse complement strand
TATATATATATATATATATATATATATATATATATATATATATATATATATATGAACTGTTTCCCCCTGTGTCTCCGTCTCTCACTTCCATCTCTCTTTTTTCTTCCCTCCACATCTGTTAATCTGCTCAGGGAATAGCAGAAGACAGAGTTTTCCAAACCTCTGTGCATTTACGTGTCATGCAATTCATCACTGGTTGAGTCTGAGAAAGTCATACTTTGACTGAGAAATGGGCCCTGAACTTAAATCAGATTATGGGTTACGCAACAGTAGCCCAGAGCTGGAAGTTGGTTTATTGGAGGTTTGGGGTAAAGGTGGTCAGATTAGATTTATACATCTCTGCAAAAAAAAAAAAAAAAACGTAGACAGAACAGACCTCCAGGGGTGTTTTTGGATCCACTTCGTCTGTAAAGCCTGTTGAATAAGTGACTGAAGCTAACATTTACGATAACAGCCTCCCATCACACAGCTTATAAACTCATCACTTGTGTAATTGAAGACATCTCCACTGGATGCCTGACTGAATAACGTTGCTCGTCTCTACACGACTCAGAAGAAGTCTTTGGGTGAACACAGAGGTAAGATGGCTGACTTCTACCTGCTAGAGAGAAAAATAACAACACTAAAATAAGAAATAAGAATAAACTAAAACATAACATTACATAATGCTAGTGTGGCAACTGAGTTCAAAGTCGTAAAAGGCTTTGATTTAAACCCAGAACCTTCTTGCTGTACAACAGCTGAGCAAACACCTGCTCCACTGTGTGGCCATGACCAACCTAAACAGTGTTCTGATGCATTTCTTTTCTTTTTATCTTTGACAAATACTAAAGATGGCAAATTATGATGTGCTTAAACCAACAAGGTGGTTCCCAATGATTTATTAGCTAAACAGTTGCCACAAATTGTCAACTGCAGCGTAACGATTTTCTGAGTTTGTGGATAAGGTCTTTCTTGAACTGTTTGTCCCAATTTCTAAAAGGTACAAAATGGCTTCTATAATTTTCTACTCAAAAATCTAAGGCTGAGTTTTGACTAAATCCTTTAATTTGGCTACCACAGAGATCAGGTCTACTAAGCATAAAGCATTGGCAGACATGAGTCAAAACAACAGGAGAATTAATAATTACAAACCCTTTAAAAATTACAGGAACGTTCGTGTGGATCCAAATATCCATTTAAAACTTTTACACAATGCTGCAAGCAGCGACATGACATACGGTGGCCTGCTGGACATCTAAAAGTCAATCATGTATGGGGTCCATCTCCTCTGTACCACAAATATGTGTATTGTTAGTACATGGCTCTGTGCAAAGCCGTTAAAGCCCCAGCTCCTGTTTAGACCTGAGCTTGCCCTCTGGTCTTTGTGTTCCCATCATGGTCCATCTCTGATTGATTCTGACAGGGAACAATAATGGACACGCAGAGAGAGGGAATTCTCTCTGGCTATTTGTCAGTCCATATTAGCTCAACCCATTAGCCGCAAGTCTCTGTGAGTGACTGCAGACCTTCAGTGAGGACAGCATAAAATGTAATACTCGTAAATATTAACAAAAAGTTTATATCTGTACATTTTTTTATTCCCATATAAAGGGTTTACACGACACTGTTAAAATGCCAAGTTCTTGTGATTTAAAAACCATTTGAATAAAATAAATTTCACCTCCAATGTGACCTGTGACCTGTGCAACTCCACTGAAAAACATGCTGAAATGTTTAGGTGGAAAATGAAAATAAAAATAAAAAAACAGAAAGATCTTGTTGCTTAAGTGTGCCCACCCTCTTCTAACTGTGTTCAAAATTAACCACATTACATTTCCTGTTAAAAAAAAAGAGCCGTTTCACACCCATCCGCATTTAAAGTGCCCGTGATAAACCTCCAAATATGCTACAGCTGTTTTTCTGTGCTCTTCCTGAAACTTCCTCATAGGTTTCACAGACTGGAATTCGTTTTCTACAGATCTCAGTCAGCACAAAGGTCCACAAGGTTTTCCAGTGCATCAGATATGCCGTGGAATATATAAAACCGGTAATAATCCAGTGGAGAACATAGCGAAATTACTGAGAACTGGGTGTCCCTTCAAGATTGATAAAAGGACAAGAAGAAAACTGCTTAAGAAGGCTAAGAATTTAACCAAGTCTGGCTATAGTTTGAAAAAAGAAAAAAACAAAAGTGCATTTTTCCAAATGAATGTGATGAAATATCTTATTCTCTGATCAAGCCAAACGTGACTTATAGCCATAAATCCTAAAGGTATGCTTGGTGCAAAAACAACACTGAATGGAAAGAGAGCAATGCATGACTGTAACTGTCAGATATCTGTGTCTCGAAGTTGAAACAAAACCTTCACTTCTTAGTGGTTGGTCAAAACGTCTTAATTCCAATTTTGCTTTTTTATAAAATAAGAATGATTAAAGAGGCTAAATAAATCAATTTAAGTGGTACATAAAAAGGCTGTTATTGAATAAAGTTCTCTACATATTCAATGTAATTTATAAAACATGTTTAAGACATCAATTTTCATACTTATCAGTTTTTCGATGCATTGCAAGTACCTTTTCTTAAATCAAGCATATTTAACAAACAAAATCTAATAAACTATAATCATATAGTTTATGACTTTGCACATCAGAAACAAATTGCTTTGATGAACAACAGGCTTTCAAGACTTAAATTGATAGCTGTGCATTAATATGTAATATTAATTTAGGATATACGGGTTGCTGTGTGATTTATATGACTATTACAGAGAAAAATAAGAAAATAATGACATGTCTGCGTGTTAATATGCCCTGGAAATAAGAGTAATAGCATGTCGCCTGGGAAAGCTGTTAGGCATAAATCTCTGAAAAAGGGCTCTTGAATTTATTACTCCAGCATGAAGCAGAAAAAAAAAACTGAGAATGTGCTCGCAGGAAACAGGTGAGGCTGGTGGGATTCAAGCAAAATTCATGTTTTTCTTGCTTTTGAGAAAATGGCATTTTAAATGGCATTTCAATGTGGCAGACTGAACCAGCGGATAAATTCATCTTTTCCTCATCTGGAGTTAAGTGTTTTTACAGGTTT
This sequence comes from Micropoecilia bifurca, assembly GCA_903067075.1. Lineage (NCBI taxonomy): Eukaryota > Metazoa > Chordata > Actinopteri > Cyprinodontiformes > Poeciliidae > Micropoecilia > Micropoecilia bifurca. Next base: position 22,100 of record CAEGAF010123995.1, on the reverse strand, counting down.
GCTGCAGAAAAGGCAAAGCGCTTAGTGAACAGTTTAATGTCGCAGCTTTGAAAGGGCTTGCATGGTTTAGCGTGTTGTATTTTTAATAACAGACTTCATCAAACAGCATTACGGTTGAAAAACACCATAAAGGACAGATGGCGCTGACGGGGAAAGCGTCAAACAGGACACGGATTCAGACTCTGAGAGGAAAATGAGGTCTAACTTTACATATTGTTGCCATCAGATTAAGACTTTTTCCCTTCCTGTGCCATAATCTTCCACTAAGGCTTCACACTGCTCTAAAACAAACAGAGACGGAAATGTTTTCATAACAGTCCTCATTGTCCCGAGACTGGTGTGAAATGTGACATGTGAGTTTATATATATATACATCAGTAGAAAAGAAGAAAAAAAAGGAAACTGAAAGCAGCAAGGTTTCAAATCACTCACTAGCTCAGCAAGCGCCAGCTGCAGAAACAAAAATCGAAATGAGCTTTTTTAACCATTTGAATGACACATGTTGATGCGAACTGTGCTTCTTTTGTTTGTGAACGGAAATCTAGTTAAAAGGACATCAAGTTGGAAAGGTGATTAAACTTTAACTGTTAAACAAACCATTTGTTGTATTGTAAATTTCACCTTCCTGTTAAGTGAGAAAAGTAAACAACGTTTCAAATCAATTTTTTAACCGTTTAACAATTTGCTTAGATCATCTACAAAGTAGCCAGAAAAGGTTTGGAAATTAAAATGTGTTTTCTTGTCAGTGAATGCGCCATACCTGAACATTAACATTAGCAGGTCGCAATAATAATGACACAAGTAAAAGCTGATTTCAATTACAGTGAGGAGTTCAAAAATGATGTTTTATTTACCTTGCCTTTGTATGTATAGTACTTTCTGCAAACATTCTTTTCTTTTTTGAATGTGCTTTACAAGTAAACTGGAGTTTGGACATCAGATGTAACACAAAGCGTCTGAATACTCCTAAATATATATATATATTTTTTTCTACACATGTCTATTTTTGGCTGCAATTTTTTGAGAATCTCAGAGTTAAGGTCAACGTTCTACCATCCCTATAGGAAATACTTACGATAAATACACCTACCAATGCTAACTGTGGTAATTACTAACATAAGATGCTAAAAAGAAAGAATCAAATTTCTCTATTTTGTGTTTGATTTAAAATAATGCTTAGCAGATGAGCTGTGGATCAGTGGCTGCTTTCTGTCACAGACAGTGTGAATAATTAATGATCACAACACAAACTCTTCTGTGGAGCTACAATAAACTCATGAATGACTACAATAAAATGATTTTTCCTCTCATTTATTAAGATTGATGCAGTATTCCCCCCCCACTTCAAAGAAAATTTTAAATAAATACATTTCTTAGAATTTACTGCACATTTAGGTTTTCAAGTAGACAAAAAGATTTTAGAGGCAGTAATTTCAGCTTGAAGGATGATGCATCATTGTTTTGTTTCATGTTTTTGACACATCCTTTACAAAAGGAAAGAGTATTAGTAGAGTTTATACAGGGAGAGGTTTATTTTACTTTAAACATTTTATTGTGGGAACAGAAAAATGTTCAATTCACTCAGAGATATTTTAAAGTCTGTCACTCCTAGTTTAGAGATTAGAAATTGGTGCATCTCTAGACATGTGTTCATGCAATTATCTTTATTGATTATTGCAGTTGGATGTTATGGTTTGTAGAAATATCTTAAACCCTGGTTTGGCTTCTGTCGTTTCATTTTGTTTCCAATTCCCTGTTTCGAAAGTTGAACGCGACACATGCCTCACATCAACCCCGATGACATTGTAAACCATCCCAGAGAAGAAGTTAAACTGAGGACAAATTTTTGTGGCCTCTGTTTTTATTTCTACACCTTGCACTTTCTGAGCTGCATACTTACACTTCCTTGCGTTGCCGCAAAACAAAAGTGCCAGGATTTAACTCTCTGTGAGCTCCCGCCTTTAAACAACATCAGCCAGACACACACTGGGGCACAAATAACAGGTTAAGCTAGTCTAATACATACAGATACAAACGTTGGCCATTATTTCTAAATTACAATGTAACAGTATCCTAGGTATAGCACAGTATAAAATGGCTTTCATTGTGGATAATGACGATACGCGTCAATTCCCTTCTGTTAGTGAAACAATCACTATATGACAAGTTATGTAACAGACAAAATCTGCTATTAATGTAAAAGAAATCTCATAAAAGCTCATTGCATAACACTTGCTCTCTTCCAGTAAATTCTTTGATGTTCGAAGAGAAAAAAAATAATAATTTGAACCTGTTAGGAATGAAAACATCCAGTGAATGGCAGCGCACCCGTGGCTAGTTTCCAACACAATCCTTCCCTGCAATTCAGGTCCCTTTTTCTTCTTTCCTGTCCATCCGCTCTAATAGATGCACAGAAAATAAAAGGGCCACCGCTGCTGGCTGGCCAAAAGAGAAAACCTTGGCTCAATTTCTTTGTTCATTGCCTTTCCATTGCAAATCCAACAGGCATTCTCACTCAGCTCTCCTTTCCCCAGACCACAGCTATGGCTTTGGATGCAGCAGTGAGTCTGTCCTTTCTCCTTTTGTGTTTGAAGATAATGCCCACTGTCTACAGAGAAGGGAACTTAAGGAAAGTTTAAACAAAATCCCCAGCCAGAAAGAAATCCGACCATTCACGGGAGCACATTTTAAATTTAGGACAGAAATAAAAAAAAAAAGCTGCACTGCTGACAATGTAGAGATTGTAACTCTGCGGACTATCTGACTTTTGAAGTTGAAAGTAGACCATAAAATAAATTTGATTTAGCTGGGGTTAAATTCAGGTCAGGTTTTAAAAGTAACTCGCCTCTCGGAAGTGTCTCTGTAACAGCAAAATTACCACGGAGAAAGAAGAAGAAGAAAAAAGAAACAGTTTTAGTTCAAAACAGAGAAAAGCCACGGGGTCAGTTTAAAGTATTCATCACAGCTCAGAGTCTACGAGGTTTTCTTCTTCTGTACCTAGTGAAATTATTTCCCCTCAATCAGTCATTTCGTGTCCTCTCAGCTACATTTGCAAGACTTGACGATCATGTTGGAGAGCTGCTCCACCTTAGGGGTCCGTCCAGAATAGTAGAGTATAGTGAGGGGCTCCAGGTCCTGAGGAACGCAGCAGGGGGCGGCGGAGGCCTCTGGATTTAGAGTGTTGTACAGGCTCAGCAGCTGTTGGGAAGCAAAGTGTGGAAAGTAAAAACTCTCGTTCGCACACGTTTCCAATGCCTTCTGTTTAGTCTGTTACGCTTGTGTATAATTGAAGAAATCTGGGAAAGATTTGGGTTAATTCACAGCAGAGAAACACTCGGACAATGTGACAGGAATGTCTGCAAGTACTTGCAATGGCCAAAATATTTGCATATTCGTTCTTATGCTATAACACTAAGTAATTGCATAACTTTCTTGTGCATTTCTGCCCAAGAACAAAATGATGTATCACAGCACGTCTAATTTCAGCGTATCATGTACCTTTGTCAATCCAATTACCAGACTATGGAATATATGGAAGGATATATTTTTAAAGATTTCCATACACTTGTGTTCCTTTTCCACACTTACCCATACACGGAAAATAGAAAAAAAAAGCTCTAGCATTGGTCTGAGAAGCTATTTCTTTCCCAGACAGAGTGTGGAACCCTCCAAATGCTTTAACAGTGGCTGAAACTAAATATGTAGTCTTATTGGACAAAGTTTCTATCAAAACCTTGCACACATTTTACTCTTCGACAACCAAATGATCAACATATGTAAATGTGAGCAGTTATTTTTTTTTAGAGTTAAACTAGAACAGGTTCTTGATGAGGTCAGAGTTGATCATTTTTTTCTTTCTCACCGAGCTGTGTGTTGTGTCGGAGCTCCTCAGGTAAGGGCAAGGCCCGGAGCAGTAGTTGGCGTCGTAGCCGCTGGGCTCGTGGATCCACTTCCAGTCCAGATCGCGGCGGAAATCTATGTGGAGCCGGCGAACGCAGCAGCTCTCCTCCGTGTTCCTGCGGAGCACGAGAACATTTAATGCATTTGCGTGAAGTTTAATCTCCCAGGCGATCCCCTCCTGTCGCCAAACGAAAGCTTACGAGAAGCAGTAGTTTGTGTCCAGCGCTCTCTTGCGTCGGCGAGAGGAGTGGGCGTCCATGCGGTGGGGTGGGATCATCATGAGGATGAGGTGAGGAGGGTGTTGCTGCTTGTGTTTTTTCAGGTTGTCCAGGTCCAAGCGACTCTGCTCCTCATCTCCGTCGACACCTAAACCACAGGACAGGATCCAGCTTCTCTATCACCAGCTATTAACCACCACAGCATCTTCTGTCATGATTTTCATCAATCGTCGCATCCGCTTTGAAAAGGGCGCAAACGTTTCTCCTGCTAGTCTTTCACACAAGGGAGATGCAAGAGGTTTTGACCAAGCACTCAATGAAATTACTTAAGAAATTGTGGCAACTTAACCGAGGAAACCCACCTCTAAACTTCACCTCCAGAACTTCCTTTTCGTTGTCGATGATGTCACCGTTTGAATTGAAGGTGTGGCAGGGACAATGCACGTTGATTTCCAAACCTAGATTAGATCCTGGTGCCAAACGAACACGAAAGGGAGAGCAGTAAAAATAATTTTAATATCATCAGGAGCGATTAATGATGTCTTATTTTAAACTCTTTCGGATAATGTTAACCCCACCTTTGTTTATCAGCCACTCTCGTACGGTTTCTGTCACGTCGAAGGTGATCCACTCAGGAGAGCCTCTGGTCTGCACGTTTTTAGCGGCAATGAAACGCTGCTTCCTAATGTGCTCGTTTGGTCTCATAATCTGCAAAACAGTGACACAAAGGTAGAATTATAAGCTTGCTTGTTACTCGGAGGTTGTCAACAAATGTATTGCAATGACTTTTCAATTAACTTTGCAAATTTGCAGTATTTTGCGTTCGTTTTTTGTATCAAATCCAAAATTCATCACATAACGTGAAGGATGTGGTTGTAATGTGACAAAATAGGTCAAAGTTTAGGTTGTTGGTATAATGTTGCAAGGCTCTGTAAAGAGTTGAGGTTTGCTGGTTTTTTAAAATTATTATTATTGAATCCAGCTTTGGTCATGGGACAGGAAGATTTATATCATTTCAAACTCCCCTGAGTATCTAGTGAAAACGCAGCAGAAGGTTGTTAATTTCGGCCTTTCCGTTACGGAGCAGAACTTAGGGATGTTATTCCAGCTGAAGAAAGAAATATCTCAGGACTTAAGGGGTTTTAATAAATGTTCATGACAGACTGAAAATGTGGAACTTTTTTGTAAAATAAAAAGCATATGTATATTTATATATATATAAAGATTTATGACTTAAGGTTCTGCGTTTGATATTGGTAGAAGGACAAAGAAACGCTACCTTTACGCACCTGGTAGAGCTCAATCCGCTGTTCACTCCTCATGGCTTTGGGGTTTGGTACCCTCAGGGCTCGAAACTCTGCTCTGAACAAGTTGGTTGAGTTCCTTTCCATTTCAGAAACATTGAAGCGGAAAATTTTAGAAGTCAGGCTTTTAGGGCAGGGGAGATTATCTGGTGAGGGAAAACAGATAAAACATGGCTTTTAAGCAAAAGAAAACATGCTGGAACTCAGTGAGGTATTCACAGAAAACTATAGTTTTTTTGTGAATATTGTGAGAAGTTTCTAACTGAATAGTGAGTGGATGAGGGGTGTGACTTAATGTTAAAATATCAACATAGGGGCTACAGGAAGAAATCGTTAACTTCAAACTTTGCAAATAAAAGCAAAAGTCATAAAGTAATTCTAAGAAAACCTCAACATTTCGAGTTTCTTAACATTGAAAAATTTAATTTTCTCAAAAAACAATGGAGCATCACTGAACTATTTCAGCCTCAGCAATGAGTGATTTCTGCTGACGAGACGTTGCTATGGTTTTAGAGAGCCACCAGGGTGAGCTAATGAAAAAGTCAGCAGAGGATCACAACCCTGGACAATGTGGGGAGATTGTGCCGGTAGCATTGTTTATAGATTCTTTCCTCTGTGTGGCATCCATCTGCCAAAAATTGGGCCGTACTTCCAAATTATCAATGCTTCGATTTTGTCAAAAGGAATTATTCCTAATGAGTAATTTTTTTTTTTCAAACTGAATAAAAGTAGTCACGCTAAAATATTTCACACGAAATTAAGCTACTGCAATGAAAACAATTTATTTAAAGGCTTTTCTTTACACCTTTATCAGAATGGGAATAAATGTGATCAAAGCTGTCCTTTTACATAGAGTCCTATATCAACATATGACCAAATCTCAGTCCTCACATTGCAGCATACAATAGGCTGGCACTTTATTTTCTAGCCCACAGTGAATGGGGTTGGCTGCTGCCTCTCTTATCAAAATTCCTCACTGGTACTCCAACAGATTTGGTCTATATTTGGAGAAAGTGATAACATTGATAGTAAAACGCCAAGATTTCTTAAATGTCATATGACTTCATCTCAGTGGTATCTGTGTATCAAAGGCCTTGCTGTACTCAGTTCTGTTGATAAGCTGTTGGAGCTGAAGCTTTTGTTATCGCGATGACTTCCCTAAAGCCAGGCACTGACATACACCAGATCTGTCGCGCACATAAACCCCCGAGATGGAAATCCTTCCTGTCGTTCGCTGACCAGCTTGTGCGGTGATGAAATTAGCCCTTTTGTACCAACTTTCTGCTTTGTTTGCACCTGCTGTGTAGTTTCTGTGTTTTTTTTTTGTTTTTTTTTTATGTTTTAATTAGGGTAAAAAAAATTGTTCAATTTAGTTTTAGGGAACTGCTTTATTATTATTTGAGCATCTCGATGCCTTGAAAAGAATTTGATTAGTGATTGAAATGACAAAGATGGAATTAAGCTAGGACAAGTACATATGAAATCTTGCTGTTGTAACTGACAGCATCTGCGTGCATGTAATGGGAAAAATCTTCAAAAAAAAAACAACAAAAAAAACTATTGCCTCTACCCAATGTAAAGCTACAAAATCACAATGGTTTGACTTCAAAACAAAGATATGTTCATGCCTGTAAACAAAAAACAGAAAGAGAGGCAGTAAATAATGCTACAACATGCATTAGTCGTATTTAAACAACAAATGCACGTGCTCCATTTTATTCTTCTTTTAAACAAAGCCTGATTTCACTAATGTGATAGGTTAGTTAAATATTCCTCAGGTACTTATTTAAATCGCTCATTATGCATCGTATCACCGTATTCCAGGAATCTGAAAATGTATCAAAAAGCGCAAATTTAGGCTGAAAAACGCACCGTGAGCAATCGAGGCCTTGCCTGTGGTGCCCCGCAGCTCTGCATCACCCATGCTGTGTTTCTACATTAGCATTATATTTTTAGCCTTTTCTCGTTCGCATCCATGATATAAACATCCACACAGACTTTACCGATTCGCAAAAACTGAAAAAACAGAACACAAGACATCACATGATAACATGAGCTTCACACCATGTGGACACAGTGTGTTTGACAGCAAACGAGGCCTGATTTCCATATTCACAACAGAAAATACGTAGTGTTCACACAACATAAGGCATTGCTACCTCCACAAGATCTTAAAATTACTTTTAAAACTTGTTCAAGAAACATCTTACAAGTTTTTTTTCCCCACATGGTTCTTGTGCAACATGCTTTCAAAAGTTTCTAATGCCGTTCTGGCCTTTTACCCTGGTGCCTACATCAAAAACGCCACTTACTGGTTTCTTATTGTTCAAATAAACAATTTCTTAGTAAATAAAAACACGGACATTTTACATCTGTCTGAAACTTGGAAAGCTTTCAGTTTGTAATCCATAAGCATGTTGTTTCTCTTTGACGTGATCTGACACAGACAGTTGTTTCTGAAGGACAAGAGAACAAGCAAGTAAAGCAGATGTGTGTCGACCTCTGCGAGTCAGAAAACGGCTACAAGAAATTAGCTACTCGTCCAGTCAGAGAAGTGATTAAAAAGTTCAAAAGAAAGAAGTTTATATTGAAAACATAGAAAATAAAATTTAAAATACCAAAGAGAGGCAAACTAATGAATCTAATTAATGGCATCTGTACCACAAGTGGCAACTATCTACTGTATGACAGTAGATAGTAAGGAGCCTATGCATAAGTTACAAAAGAGAAGTTCACATATAAATACTGCTGAAACTTAAATTCAATCTTCTTTTTGTCTCTTCATTTTTCCCCAGCTGTTCACAAGCGACTGTAATAAAATAAACTTCAGTTCTCGCTCGTTAACATTAACATAAATTCACCTGAAGCTAATCTAAGGTACTGAGAGCAGGACTCCACTGTTTGGTGTCTTTGGTCCAAATCGTTTTTGAAAGATTCGAACCAGAACATTACAGAGGGAAAATTAAACTTCAGGAAACCTGTTGATTTCAAAGGCACGGTGATGCAATAAGCTTGGCTTTGCCCTGGACCGTGAGGCTCTCTTCAGCATTTATTATCCTATTCTACTCTCTCAGTCTGACCACAGACACGTGTCCCCCTCTCTCCACAAGTTTTCCATTTCCATGCCGTTTATTCTATAAAGAAAAAAAATGCTGGTAACTATATAAGTTTGGCATGAAATATGTGGAGTAAGAAGAATATGAGCCTAAACAGCCTTTTCTGATTATTTTAACAAATTGGCCCCATCCAAAGTAAAGCTCATTATAAACAGAGCACCAAAAACCATACTTAGTGGCAAATTGGCAACAAATTGGAGGCATAATGGAGGAATTCATGTTGAAGGCTCTGTTTCACTCTCGGTTTAGCAAAGCTAAACCTTAACAGTGAGGTGATCTCACCCCTCATAGACCACCTGTGTGTGTAATTATAAGGCCAAGACAGTGGACTCGTTCGGAGCGCCGCCTCAACACCCTCTCGCGTCTGTGAACGCGAGGACTTCGCCGAGAGCGGGATCCCTCTCTCAGAGCTAACGAGGAGGGTCCCCTCCGTCCTCCAACCCTTCCTGCCCACCTCTGTTCACTTTCCCTTCCCCTAAAGGCATCCCCATCCGCCGAGGCAGATGTCCCTCTCATTTGGCCCCGACTGGAAAGGAAATGGTAACATCTGGGAGGTGGAACATGATCCACTGAGGGGGGAAAAAAACAAGAGGGAAAAGAGAGTAAAGGAGGGGATTGACCTTCCTGGTTCAGAGTTAAAACAGGTGGGACAGCACAGGAGTAAAACACATTTCCTCTCCTTTGCAAGCTCCCACTGCAGTTTTTAAATATAATGTACAGTGGTGCATTTTTCCCACCAATAAATGAGTGCTGAGAGAGAAAAAAAAAACAGCTGAGTGTGGATTTCTACTTCAGGATTTCACAAAACATGTGTTTTTTTTTCTTTTCTAAAGAACGCTGAAGGAAAAACGTGCCAATTCTGCTTGATGACGTCAAAAGCGGCACAAGATCTAAACCGATTAGCTGGCTTCAGTAAACGTTATGGTGTTTACTTAAGCCATTTATGCATTTTGACATAAATTTTGGCATTTGATTTCCATTTTAAAATCAGTATTTCAGCAAAAAGTAAACCCCATCAAAATAAGCAATAAAAACAAGATAAAAAGTTTACAGGCTGATAAGTTTCTTTATGCCATATTTTTACATACTGGAGTGATCAGGTATCACAGCTTGATTTGGGTAGATTTCATCTTCAATTATCACCATTTTACAACTGAATCGCTAAACAAGTCGAAAAACTTATGATGACCGTAACTGAGATGAATCTACAGAGAATTTGGAAAGCAGCTTTTAAGACCTTTGTAATGTAGAAATATGTCTCTTTGCTGTGTGAAAGCATGAAGTGTTCTCAAATAGAAATTGTTCATTTCTATTTGGTCATCTTAAATTTCTGATTAGTTTTAGCTTTATGAAGGTTATTATGAAGGTACCGTAAAGCTTTAGGAATAAAACAGTTTCCAATGAGCTACTTCTTAAATATCTAATATTTGATTTCTTTTTATTTTGTGTAAAAATATATAAGGTATCTCAAGGTATAGATTAGAATGTCATCCAAAATATCATCATCATCATCATCATCATCATCATCATCATCATCATCATCATCACCATCATATCAGTGTGTGCAATATTTATTTCACAAAAGAACAGTTTGGAGTGCAATAACTGTTGACTAATATAAGTATTTTGAACTTCCGATTTATTTGCTCATGTGTTCAACCAGTTGAACAGAAGATGATCTCACCAGAGGCAGATAACCGAACCAAAAATGTAAAAGCAGAAAAGAGTTTGTATCGCTACCGATATAATTTCAATATTTACTGATGTTTTCTCCATCGCGATAATTTCTAATATTGTGCAGCCTTGACTTGGAAAGACTATCTATTGCATTGATGTAGTTCGAAGAATGAACCTCATTTATCTTGTAGATCTACGACACACACAGTCAAGTGTGCATTTCTTTTCAAGATGTGATTATGACTAAATGTTAATGGGAACTCAAAATTAATTTTCTCCAATAATAGGAAAGTCAACCAAAACCCTTAAAAATGAGTTTTATTACATTTTTACCTCATTAATGTCACCCTATTTTAAAAGATGTCTGTGTACTAGTAGATGAACTCAATGCTCCCTCCTTCGATTTCAGTTACTGCATCCATGCAGCATCGATGGAGGAGACCATTCTGTGGCTCTGCTGCGATCGCTTTGATAGTCACCTCGTCTGCACTTCTGTAGTGTCTCATCTTTATTAGTACTGTCCCTTGAAGAATCTACGTCAGATCATTTGTGTTTACTGGCTTCTCAGTCTCATTTAACCAGTTTTTCTTTTGGTTCTCTGGGCAGAGCGTCAAGTCCTGCTTATTAAATGAAATCATCTTCCCACAGTTTGTCAGCAGAGGGAATAATAAAGCACTCTAAAACTTTGTGGCTTCTCTGACTTTGGACTCGTTAAAACTCAGTAAACCAACACCAGCAGATGACAAAGCTCCCTAAATTGTTCCTGACTGTGGAAACGCCATGCTGAGCTCTGATCCAAGCAACTTCGATTTCGTGCCTCTCCAGACTCTGGGACCTTTGGTTTCCAATCAAATGCAAAATTGACTTTATACTACTGAACAACAATTCAGTTTTTTTGTCGTAGACTGAGGTTGTTGTCTCTGTCTGTCTCTGGAGTGGCTTAACACAACTAATGCAGGGCATTTAGCCAAAGTCCTGCACATTTGTCTGTGTTGGTGAATCTTAAAAGACTGAGTCCAGCCAACTATTACATCTACTTTACTTTATCTTTTATTCTTATTGCACTTGCACACTTTTTCCCTCCACTCAACCTTTTTGCTTGGCTCCTACATTCTGTGAACAGCCTGCTGCTTTAGCAATGTCCTTTTCAACACATGTAAAGTCAACGCTGTTAGCCATGATTATACAGGCCACAGCATTATTTATCTACAAGATTTCCATTTCCGATGCTCTCAGTCAAATTTTAAGAACCTGAATGCAGAGTTTTCGTTAGTTGTGATCTTTAGTTATCAGCAGAAAATAAACGCTTTAAATATCTCAGTAAGTGTGACCTGTCTTCATAGTTCATTTTCAAACACTATAAGCCACCTTTTAAACGCCGTACAATTTTATCGATACAACACAGTACAATCTACATGTTTTTGAAGGAAAGTGCAAATTGGCCTTCACGCCGTGCGTAATTACGCACTACGGAGACAACGAGAAAGTTTCGAAAGGGGCTGAACTCACTGTTGTCCGGCGTTCCGTGCACCATGTTGACCTTGTATATCTCTTTGGCGATGTACTCCGTCTCTGTGTTGTCCTGGCCGCAGTTCTGCTTCCGATCCCTGCCCAGCTGCTCCAGAAGCTCCTTCGTGCTGTTATATAACGCCTGGATCTGATAGGGCACCTTGCTCGGTCCCAGGGAGTTCGGGGGGCTCGACAGCCGAAGTTTGCTCAGGATCTGACCCCGGATCGCCTCGACCCTCTTCCTCTTCACGTGGTCGATGTCCACGGTGGCGCAAGTGGACAGGGGCGAGCTCAGAGTCGCGCAGTTGAGGAGGACGACGAACAGGAGAGCTTTGCCCAGATGCATCTTTCTGTCCGCATTTGTTTCGCTCTGGCAGCTGAAATGTGACGGTTCGCATGAAATGCGCCTCTACCTTTTAGCTCAGCTTTTCTCTTTCCAGCTTAGAAACTAACGTGTGGACCTAACTCCGCTTTGTGCAAATCCGGATTTAAGTTCGCCCATTATTTATTCTCCCGATTCAAATTTCTATTAAGACTTTCTTTTTCTGTATTCTTCTGTTCAGTCCATCAGTCCTCCTGGTCTCCTCCTAGAGCGGTTCGTCTCCGCGTCGTTTATTTCGGAGCATCAAGTTTAATTCTCCGTGCAGGGTGACCGCAGGCTGTCACGTTAACGAGGTATATGCGATTTGGAGCTGCTGATATGGCTTCATATGAGCTTTATAGGCTGCCGCTGCTTTCTGACGTTTGGTGGAGGAGGAGGGACCGCAGACACCCGGGAGCACAAATCACAACAGGGGCCCACTGACACACTCACTGAGCCTGAAATACGAAATAATTTTTTGTTTTGTTTGTTTTTTAAATAGAGAGAGTGGAAAACATAAATTGCTCTTTTGTCCCCTGGTGCTGTAAAACAGACTCCTTTGGAAGGAATGCTTGCTTGAAGATTTAGCGGAACATGGCGCAGACCGCAACCCAGATCTGGTCTTGGGATCATTTTGGTGCGTCTTATGTGGCGATATGATGATGGTACATGATACGGAGGATTGTGACAATATGTATTCCAATTGTCTTCTTGTGATATTGTGTGGTTTAATGTGGCTGGTAGTGCGCCCTCTACTGAGCAAAAAAATATAGCCACGTTTGATTACTTCATTCAACTTGGCAAAAGTAAAAGAGGAAAGGAAAAAGTATTTTTTGAAAAGATATTGAGTTACTAATTTGAGGCAAACATTTTTTTAAAACATAGCCACATTTCTCAGATTCTTCTTTTCTTTTCTTTGGTCTTGACAAGATTTTACATTTGATGTCGATATAGAAAGTATGACATTTTTACTAAATGTATTTATTTCAGAACATTTCTGTGTACATTATGTATTAAATGTACTGTATTTTTTTATTCAGTAGGTCTCCAAGGTTTCACAGCTGTTAAAAAGTTTTCTTATTAGTATTTTAAAATAATAAATATTAACATTATAATTTTACACCACTAAAGCAAGTCTTGTCTGATGAGTTTTAATTTCTGCTGTTCACTCGTTATATCAGAATTGGACTTAAATGAAGAATCCCACCTGCAGTTTGACCACAGTTGTCCCATATAACTTATATGTTAGGATGAGTTGTGGAACTCTTAAAGAACCATCTTGATTCATTGTCTCTTGTTGTATATCCACCTGTAGGCAAAAGATAAGAATATGATTCGAAACTGAATGTTTTTGAGAAAAGTACAAAAAAATTACATGAAATATCAGAGTACTGGGATTAAGATATTCCAATTGTCTTTACAATTAAGCTTTTCAGCCTATTTCCATTGGTAAATAAGTAATGAAGTTCACAAAATCTCACAAAGACAGCTTGCTACATTCCTCGTCTACTTCTACGGTTCTATGGTGCCAATCGGTACTAAACAAATCTTGTGGTTTGATGAAGATCTCATATTACAGATGCCATGCCAACACATTTCTATTCTCACTCAATGGAATCAATGATTTCTTGCTGCGAGCACAGATTTTTCCCATGCCCTCTGCAGCCACCTTCCACACAAATGTCATTTTTTCCCTTCTGTCCTAATGTTTGACGGTTTGTTTGCAGCCGTCTGAGTTATTTAATCTTTTTCCTCCTTCATCAGCTTTATCTCTCTTCTTAAGGCATATCCACATTTTTCAAACCTATTTAAGGTCAGACTGTCACAGGCCCTTGAGGCCCTGTACCCAGACATGGGATCTAACATTTTACTATGTTGCTTTTGCCTGGCAGTTTGCATACCAGGAATGATTTCGTACGATGTTCAATCTTTATATGGCAAACATTTGGTTTTCATTTTTATGGTACATAGGTGCATGGTATACAGAGCTCTGTGTTTTATTTGGCTGGTTTCCCAAAGCTATTAATGTCTATTTACAATGTTTTTATAACTACTATATATTTTCTCAACTTGAGTTGATAAGAAATAAGGACATTCAAACTTCTTCATCCAACCAGTGCTTTGAAAATGTATTCATATCCCTTTTTCCCACATTATAATCACAAACCTTTATCTATACGTGAGCAATACAAAGGTGTAGGAATATGATACATGGTTTTAATAAGTTTTTTTGTTGTCTTTTTTTTTACAAATAAAATCTGAAAAGTGCGGCTTGCATTTGTGTCTAGCCCTCTTTACTTTAGACTTAATATAATCAGAAAACAGCAGTTCTGTGAAGATCTCAGAAGTTTAAAGCAGAGATGAACTAGAAAGCAATATCTCAGGTTCTTAAACTTTCACAGAGCAATATTCAATGTATCATCTCAAAACAGCTGAAAAAACAATCTGCCTATATTGTTTGGCTGGTCAAGAAGCGATTTGACCAAAGAAGCAGTCAAGATGCCCATTGTGGAGGAGGCGAGATGAAGGCCATAACTACTATAAGAAGTTTGAATTATGCCTCAAAACATGAGGCAACCCAGCTGACATGTGACTCAACACAGCTGACATGTGAATCAAGGTACTCTGGTCAGATTAAACCAATATTAAATAGTATATGTAGGTTATGAAAGTCTACTTTGGGTTTAGTCAAAGCCCACACCCAAATAATCCAATTGAAAATCTGTGGCAAGGTGTGAAAACTGCTGTTCACAGATGTTTCTAATCCCATTTGACTGAGCTTCAGATGTTTTTTTGTTTTTTTTAATGGGCACAAATACACACTTAAAAAGTTACTGGACAAAGAGGTGGCAAAAGACTTGTAATATGTGGCTCTGGAAAGAATTGATTAAAGGAAAATAAATACAAATTCAGATCCCCACTTTTTAGATGTCTTTTTTAATGAACGGTGGATAATTTCCTTTTTATTTAAACAACTTTGCTCTACTTTCTATAGCCTGTCATATTAACCTCTGATAAAACTGAATTAATTTTGTGGTTTTAGAGAGACGAAACGTGAAAGAGTTGATCAAGGCTCTCTAATCCAGCCTGATCCCCCTGTATCCTTTTCGAAAATGTGCAATGTAGTCATATCTTGAGCTATAATTAGTTTCGTATTTTGAGTCACTGCAAACAAACTTGGAAGAGAAGTTCATTGAGCTGCTGTAATTATAGAGTGACAGAACTCCCTTGTGGCACTCGAGCAGGTAAACACACGTGGCAGCTTTTAGTGAGTAATAAAACTCGTACATATCATTTAGCTTGGACACATTTGTCGCAGTTCTCCATGAACACTGGTTTCTCACTTTACCGCTTACAGTTCTGGCCGAGATGTCTTCATTCATGACTCGATCTGTTAATTGTGGCGCCTGCGATCCAAAACCTAAAATGGACTGAAATGAGTGTTTGTATGATCCAGAAAAAGAAGAGGGAAGGATATGTCTTCATGGCCATTGTGAAGCTATTTTAGGAGCGGCACCAAGGCCTCTGGTTTCTGTCAGCCACTCTCCCACAGCCGTCCATGCACGCTGCGATGCCCTGGAAATTTGGAAAAGTTTCAAATGACTTTTATTCCGGACATTTGGAACATTCTGTTTTAATTGTTTCCTTCCTAAACTTGCAATATGTTACATTATACATTGAGATTATTGTTCCAAAGAATGCTTTTGTTTGTGTTTTTAAGACAAATCTGTAATGTTCAAATGTGTGATTTAATTGAAATTAATATGTGAAGGCAAATTTGGTGTTGGTAGTACGAGTTTAGGATTATTGCAAAGACACACAAGACAAAGAAAAAGAAGAAAAAATATTCGGTAACACTTTATTTGAAGGGGGGTGAATAAGACTGACATGACACTGTCATAAACATGACAACACTTATGAACATGAATAAGCCTTCATGAATATTTATGACTAGTTGTCATAAAGCGTCATTCGGTAAATTATGAAATTTTTTACACAAAGTTGACATTATTCAAAAAGTCTTTGTTATGCCAACTTGACATTAACCAAGAAATCATTACTGATATAAATTTGTTCTAAAAGTATTATTGATTGCACTTTAAAAATTAGGTAACTTTATGTTATTAAAGGTAAAGTTTAAAGATGATGATATGGAAATTTGTCAACAAGTGAGGAGAGCATATTGTGAAGATGCAAGGGGGACTTCGAGAAGCTGTTAAAGTGAGAAAATGAGAGATAAAAAAGAACTGTTAATGAATCTGGAAGTGCAGAAGATCGTTAAGGCAGAAATGATATGTAGATGGGAAGAAGTGACACACTGCTGCAGATGTAGAGATGTGTAGAAGAGAAGGCAATGAACTTTTCATTTAATGCAAAAACACCATTAAGAAATGGGAAAGCATTAATGAGGTTTAATTATGAAGAGAAGTGATGATCATGGAGCGGTAGTTTGGATTACCCCCACACTATGGTGCTGCCACCACGTTTTACGGTGAACATGGTGACTGTGTTCATTTTCCAATATGTATAGCCTTTTGCATGTTGCCCAAAAAAGTTCAGTTTTTAGAATATCTTTTCCCACATGTTTTCTGTGCCTCTTACATGGCTTGTGCAGCTCATGGAAGTAGGATGAAGGTTGATGTAACACAGAAGGATGTAGACGCTAGAGGAAGATGACAGAGTTGTTCCTGTATGGTAAACCCATAAAACGGAGCAGCTGAATTAATATTTGTAACATTATATGATGGTGGCAAGGCTTTCTGGGTGGCTTGACCTGAAAGCTTTCTGTGTTTTTTGGCAGTTCTCCATTAAGCCACCAGGTGATGCTGCATACCAGTTCATAACATCTGCAATTGTTGAAGAAAACCTATTTAATAAACACTCCCAGGACTTGCATTAAATATACTAAAACAAGCATATTGTCCTCGTTGTAACCAAAGCTATGAACTGGATGAAATGTGAAAATATTTTAGAAATATATAGGTCAGCTAATATTTGAACAATTTTTACGTAACAATCAGCATCTCTGTTCTTCTAAATTCTTCCAACTGCCGTCGTTGTTGTCTGAACTTATCGATTCAAATAAACCATTGGAGAGATTCTGTCATGGATCTGAGCAGGGAGGCCGCATGCACATCATCACGAGAATTACAACCAAATGAATGGAAGAGGAAAACCTCTCCGTTCAGCAGGAGCCAAGGTTCCAAGCAACATCTTCCATCAGTCCAACATTCCTGTCCCCGTGGGGATTCCTAGACGCGATCCCAGACATCACCAGCTAAAGTTCACTTTTACTCCAAGCGTCGACCAGTGATTACCTCACTGCTGGGTCAGGTTTTAGTGAGTCACTCTCCAGCAATCTCTCTCTGTCTGGCAATACACACGGAAAAGGAATGCTGCTTTAGACCGAGGGCTGAAAACAAAAAACACATGCTGGTAGCCGCACAAAGGGAAATGTAGGTCAGTTTTCTGCTGATTATGTTTGTCAGAGATGTTAACGGCAGATGTAGAAGTTGACCTCAACAAAAATGTCTGCCAAATGCTTCTAATGTTGGCCGTCAAAACTTCATGTTTAACACCAGTTCCTCAATTTGATTCAAACCATAATCATTTCATTGTTTTTTTTCTAACACTTTGTCCGTCCCCATACAAAAATCCAATATAGTTAAAGGAGGAGTTCAAATTATGGTGAATTGTAGAGCTTAAAGAAGTCGAAAAGAAAACACATAATAAAATGACTGAAGACTGGCTAGACAGGGTCAGACAAACCCCCAATACTAAGCAGCTTCCTGCCAGATTTCCCTTTTCCGCAGCACCCTGACAGTAAGCCCGCCTTGTCTGGGGGAAACAAATCAATGAGTCATACAAGGGGACGTATCTGAGTAAGAATGCTAACAGGAGACCCCTAAAACCCACACCAGAGGAGGCAATGATGTGCATATGTCATAGGCACATAACTTCAGTGAAGCGTTTGATTGGTCCAACATCTGTGTTAGTCATCAGTTGTTCTGATACATGAAAACAAGGATAGGAATACCACGCCGGCTAGACGATGACTTAAAGTGAGGTCATTTAAATTCTGCTCAGGTTTGTGACTCTCTCTTGTTGTGTCTTAATTTTTATATATCTTTGGACCTTAACTCATACTGTCATCCAGGACATTCTGCTAGTATTAAACATCTCAAAACTATTTAGTTATTCAATAACAGTATTGAATAGGATAACAGTAAAAAAAAAAAAAAAAAAAAAAAAGTTATTTACATTTTTACCAAGATACAAAATATATTTTTTTTAATTGCATCTTTTGTCTTAAGTTTTGAGTTTTGTTTGGGGAATTGCTTTGTCAGAAATTAAGAATTTGTGCTTGGCTTAATTTTTAATGTTAAATATAATTTGAAGTAAATATTTCAAAGAACATGATTGTATGAATTAGCTATTTTACAATTTTAATAGCTGTTTGAAAGCTACAGCTAAGCACACAGATATTTTGCCCCTGGTCTAATTTTACCAATGTGTTTCTTTTGACTGGAAGTACTAACATCGTCTTGGGAGCAACCCAACTACCGTGCTGCCTTAACTCTAATAGAGAACAGCGCTGAAGATTAGGGTGATGGCAGGAAGGTTTTTCAGTCTCAAAGACCGAGAGGACATCATCAAAGATAAATCATCAAAACACCAAATGAAACACATAAACCCTGGTCAGCATTTATAAGAGTGTGATTGCAATGCCAGCAAATAATTTTATAGTGCTTACTGGGAAAGGTATAAAATATTTTAATGCAATTATTTTTATGATTTTGTATTTTATTATTAAAACAGATAAAATCGTCCTTAAAAATTCTTCTCTTTTTACGGTTTTTTGTAAATTATTATTTTTCGTTATGAGACATGCCTGTCTCATTTCCTAGCCTCGGTTTAATTCAAGCAATTAGATGTACATTTTCCAGGGTAAAAATAATTGGGGAAGTACTTACACATTTATTTTCTCAAAGTTTAGTTAAAAAATGATATAGCTTAATTGATTTGCTATTTTAATTTTGTCCACTAGTGGGCATACCACTTTCAGTTTACCCATGAGAAGCGTTCTTCAACACAGTGATGTCCAAAAACCCGGCCTCCGGCGTTATTACCCATTTATTTAAAGTGCTATGAATTTTTAAATTAACTCACTGTGTGGCTATTTTTCAATTGGCATTTTCTTTTTCAAGTGTGTTTGAATTTTGAAAAAGTAAATAATGAATCAATTAGTAGTTCTACAACAGAGGACCAATAGATCTATGATTCAAAGAAAAAAATAGATATATTTCCCTTGGCACAGTTAAAACTGCATAATCTTTTAAAAGGAAATTAATGTATAACAAAAAAAAACATTTTTTGTCACGTTTGTTGAGGAAAAACTTGTGATCTCTTACTAAGTGGTCAGAAGCAGATAGTCATACTTTTCTTTTTGCGTATTTGTATTTCAATCACAAATTTTAGACTAATTTCAAACTAATTTTTGAAACAAATTCCAAGACAAAGCTAGAAACAAAGAACAGCACTATGACATGATGACAAACAGGAGTTGCACATCCCATTTCAGGGAGGATTCATAAACACAGCGACATAATGTTGTGTAAAGCTGAATCTATAAAAACAGTGTTGCAAACAAGAATTACGCATGCCATTTCATGCAGGATTTGTGACATTGAATGACAAGGCAGTGTGTTAAAAGAAGTAAAGAGACTTATTTGTAACAGAAACTTTGCAAAATATCAAAAATGATGATTGAAAGGTTACATTACAGTTCGTATTTCCCTGCACCCCAAGGCACATGCATACACTTTTATTATGATTTAATTAGATCACTTTTTAAAAGTGCTGAAATAATACAAAACTTTACACATCTTGTTTCTCCTAAAAATACTTTTTCATTATTATTTTTGAGTGGTTTCAATTTGGTTTTCACAGCGACCGCTTCTTTGCTTATGCGATAAAAAGCAAGCGTGGATGGCTTGCTTCCATAAGATGGCATATTGTGCCAATTTGATGTCAGAGAGGTGAAGACTGTTCACTTTACATCTAGGTCTAAAGGAGGTGGCAATATGCTGAGTTAAGGGCTTTTGGAAAACAAAGGACAAGGCGTCATTGGGCCTTTGCATGAATATGAAACAGTAGACGGCCAGCGTGTTCATTCAGATTCCAGAAAACTTCTGTCAAAACCTTTACACACTTGGCATTTTCCGTTTGCTGCTTGTTGTGATAACTAATTGCAGGTCTTACGTGAATGATTGATGACGGAGACTTTCAGTGTTCCAGGAATGATTCAGCTCATTTTGAAATCATCTTCTATGATGCAACTTCGATGTCAGCGATGCTTTATATGCTTTCTGGACAAAGATTTGCAGCTTTTTATGAGCAGATTTATCCGCAAGACCGTTCAGATTTCTCAAAATGCCAATGAATAAGGAGGAAAGCACATGTAGGAGATTGGATGTTGAGAGATGGAAAAAGTGAAAAAAAATATCTGAACTCTCTTCACTTTCCTTAATATATTTCTATTTAGCATTACAAGTGCTGACATTTAGGTAATGAGATGACTCTCTAGCCCCAAAACAGATTGAGAGAAGAACGAATCTTCAAAATAAATTTAAGAAAAATACTAATTATATGTAAAGTGAGTTGTGTGTCGTTTGGCTCAGATTACTCCATGGCTTGTGGAGGTGCATGGCATGACTAAGAAAACACACTATTGTGGTATTAGTCCTGTATGAATTCACAGACACACACATACTGTTTCCTGCAGCACAATCCAGGTTTGCGTTAGCTTCCTCATACTGAGTCTAGACAGGAAGCAGGTCCATGCCAGATTAGGGATTTTCTCCCTCACACCATTACACACCCAGATCACATCCACATATGGGTTACACAATTGACAGCCACTGTCTCTCAGTGTGTCCTGTGACTATTGTGTCCTTGGATATGCATTGGGAAGATAACATTACAGTATCTCAGAACATATGAAGATTTCTGTTTCATATCGCTTCTCCTTCCTTCCACTGTAACTAAAAATCTTTTTTTTTAAATGCAGATTTAATGTCAGGAGCTTGTTTTTGGTTTCCATTACTCACTTTATGTCTGATTTGAAGTGTCGAGTTGGAGGCACAGTGTGAAAAGTTCAACATGTCCTTCCCAGGTACGGCGTCGCACTGCGTCCCGTAGCGCTTAGCTAAATTAAACCGAGCCCCTACTGTTCTCATCTGCTCACCTGTAGCTCATGCCAGGCCCGGCCATGACCTTTGACCCCACACAGATGGGTCTGCATAATAAGACACGGACACACACGGCTAAGTGCCACCTTGGACACATTTGACGGGGAGCTATAATGGACGTAGAAAGTTTAAATGCTGTATGTTTTAATGCTAATTTCCTGACCTTTGTGACTGGGCGAAGGTTTGTGTGAATGTGTGTGTTTTTCTTTCGCCAGACTGCGAATTTAACCGCAGCTTCTAGCCACACAAACACACAGGCAGGAGTGTGCTTACTGTACATAATCTCTGGCTCCCTGTGCATTGTTGGCCTGAGGCCAGTGACCTCTGTGCTCTCTGTATGGCAGGATGAGCTGAGCTTTTTATTCTAACTGTATGAATATGCATGGCCTCCTGGCTCCATAGACCTTGCAATATAGACGTGGTTCAGAGAGACGAAAAACTATTAGTTGAATATTCAATCTACTCAGTTTAAGGTAATCTGGGGTTGTTCACTCATTTCTGATAAAAACAGAGATGAGTTTATCTGTTTAACACACATCAAGATTATTTGCTTTATATTAGCTTATGAAAGTAATTATACTTATTGGTTGGAAGGTGACTCTCTGTTGTGACCCAAATCTCGTACAGTATTAGAAGAAAATAACATTTTCATTTTACAGAAATGTAATTTTCAGATACAATTGATGGGTTCACCTGCTGCTTTATTTGGAAACAGGACAGTTTGCAAAGCCAAAAATCTAAATTTTCTTTTCAACTGTAGAGTA
>CAEGAF010123989.1:0-39858 GCA_903067075.1 Micropoecilia bifurca | reverse complement strand
ATAACTAGTTCCTCCACCTCCATCCACTCAGCCTCCATATACTAATTAAACTGATATTAAAATCAATAAAAACAAGAGCAACAACTTATGCAGGAAGAGAAACTGTGGAACCACCAGGGTGTAGGTTTGTGTGAGGAAATCCTGGAGCAAAATGTACTTTTACTTATGTAACATAATAATATGAGAAACTGATAGTTTTTTTTTTATTAGCCTTAAACCATAATCAAACTTAGTACAGTTGTTTGAAATGTATCGCTCTCTGTGTGTTTATAAATAATCTTCTGAACGTCTTGAGTTTCCCATTTTGAACCGAATGACCGGAACAAATTACCTTAATTCAAATATTCAGATTTCTCAGTTTCCACTTTGTCCTACATT
Organism: Micropoecilia bifurca; assembly: GCA_903067075.1. Classification (NCBI taxonomy): domain Eukaryota; kingdom Metazoa; phylum Chordata; class Actinopteri; order Cyprinodontiformes; family Poeciliidae; genus Micropoecilia; species Micropoecilia bifurca. The sequence continues at coordinate 39,480 of CAEGAF010123989.1, read as the reverse complement.
ACAAACGTTAGAAAACTTTGACTTTAGTTTTGCTTTGACCCACATGGTGGGAGCTATGGCCTTTTTTTTATTCCTTTGTCCTCGGCTGATTTACTGCTGCTCACCCTTGATCTCTCGTCCCCAAGATGAAACCCTCCTGAAGTTGTTAAATGAAAAGGCCTCGAAGCTGATTGAGGTGGAGTGGATGAGGACTGATGCTTCACGCGGCTTTAATGGCCTCGGTGCCGCAGATAAATACAAGCGCCTTCTCCACATGTGCGGTTGCTTCGTTAAGAGCGTCCAAGCCTTTAGGAAGCCTTTAGGAAGGCTTCCTGATGTCGCATCTCTGTTATATGCAAGAGGATAATTGATGATCAGTGGTACGTGTTCTCTGCTTAAATTCAAATCAGTCGACTTTAAAGTTTAAAACGTTTATTATCAATAAATATACATATAGTTTAGATCAAAGCGTGACAATGTCTTAAAAACATAAAGCTGTGCTGTTCTTCTTAAGTATAAAAGCCTCTTGAGCATTTTTACATGTTACAGCCACAAACCTAAACGCATTTTATTAGGTTTACTTGTAATAGACTAATAAAAAGCAGTGCATAATGACAAAAAAGAATTATGAACTATTTCATTTAAAAGAAAAAATGTTGCTCCGGCTATACAATCAAACTTAGACGGGGTAGGAAAAGCATTATTCAGAGGGGCAGGAACTCATAGATGAATAGGTTATTGGGGCGACTGTAGCTCTACGGGTAAAGTAGTCGTCCTCTGATCGGGAGATTGTAGCTGCACTGAGGAATCTGAGGTGAAAGCGCATATAAAACTGGGGGGTTTGTTACCTCAAAAAAGGTTAAGAATCACCGCTCCAGTGTAAAGTGCTTTGAGTGGCCAAATGATTGGAGAAGACAATGCTTGCTTCTTGTAATGTTGATGATTATGGTTTACTGGTAATGAAAACCCAAGGTTCGGTGTCTTAGAAAATGAATCATTAATGGAACTTAATCAGCTGCATTTCAAACAGTTTCTCACTCTGAGTCAGCCGACTTGACTGATGACCAGAAGACCGTTACCCTTCAACAGGAGGATAAGCCACTGGTTGTCAATATGCTTGTTATATTCAAGCAGCATATTAACAGAAAACTGAGAGACAGGAGAGAACCGCCGCCTTTAGAGGATTGCGAAGTCAAATCCATTTCAGAAGAGCCGCCACACACAGACTGATACAAGGCCTGGTCTACAAATATCCCATTCCTCCGTTTCAAGCCAAAACGGAGGCAAAGCGTCTTACATATTTATTTCTGAAAACTCTGGAAAAAAATGGCCATTCCTTCTCCATACACTACACCATTCTGCATTACTTAGAGTTAGTTCGTCACCTTAAATTTGAATAAAATGCACTGAAGTTGCTGGTGTTAATATGGAAAAGCTCCCGGGGTGTGAATATTTTCGTGCACGTCGAAGGCTAAAACGAATGGCAGCTCATTTTCAGTCTCTGCCTGTGACTGACAAGCCGAGTAGCTTACGCAGTGGAACACACAATGCTGAATGCTCCTCTTTTGCATCATATTTCCATGTGTCTGACATCAAAGACGCGCGTCCTTGTTCAGCTGTCTTCCCATTTCTCGCTGTCCATGGTCAAACATGTTCGGTGATTGGATTTAAGTCCTTACACCACAAACGGTTGGAGCTCGGCTTCCTCCAGCCCCCGTCAGATCAGCTCTGGCTTCCATCATCTGTACCCCTCACCACTCTTAACAGATTACTTCTCGCCATGAGGCCTTGGCATCTCCGCGCCGTAATGAGGCGGCAAAGAAAAAAGGGGCGCAGATTAGAATAACAGCCTTAACTAATCCGTAACAGCCCGATGAGGCGCCACGTTTGGGGTGGAGGGGGAACCGTGTCGTTTCTCATTCCGCGGCAAAATCTCGCCTCTCGCTCTTTGCTTCTCAACCGCCAACTCCTCCTCTAGTCCCCCCCGCCCCTCTCGCCACCACCCCACGCAAAACAGGCCTCAAGAATAGCGGCTGTGACAATCTGCCGGAGCGAGGACGACAATCGGCAAACCGTTTCCGTCTTATAGGCTCAGACCTTCCCCAACGTGCAGAGGAGAGCAGAAAGAGAAATCTGGGCCTCTGATTCCTAGCTGTCGGCTCTAAACAAACCGCGGAGGACGAATGAAGCCCTCTCTGGATGAGGCACGTTCTGACATGGACGGTTATTGACAGGAACTGTTTTCTCAGAGATGAGTAAACAAGGATTTCAGACAGCGGTGTTTAGGAATGGGCTCGTGCTGCAGCCCGAGACTCTGGGTTCCCCTGTTGGGCGAAAGAGATCGGCTCATTAGATCCTAGTGGTCCAATTAGGCTTTGCAATTCATGTGAATTTCATAAGAGCAGCTCATTTAAAGAAAGGAAAGAGGGAATGTTTACCACCATAATCCACTCTGTAAGCATCTTAAATGAGCTCCGACTCCGAGCCAGACAGTCGCTCTTCCACTTCTTGTTTCTAGTTGGGGTTTTTTTCTTTCCTTCGTGTGGCAGAGTTTTTACCTAGATGGAACAACAAACTTTGTTTACTCCCGGTGGTTTTCAGAAGTAGTTTCCGAGTTAAAATGGTGACTTTTTCCATTACTGAATCGTGGAAGTTTTCCAGCCCAGTTCTTCCTGGGGATCACAACTCAGCTTTTGTTTTCAGAGATTTCGAAGGCTTCTTTGAACATTTACCTGATTTTTGGTGCCGTAGACGGAAACAACTAACAAAACTGAAGGTATTTCAATCAATCACAACCGGTTGCATGACTCATGCTTTCCAAATAATAGAAAGATATTTTCCTAGTTTTTATTTATTTATTTTTTTGTTATTTTTGGAACTTACATCCTACAGTTCTGGTCCCTCATCAAAGTTAGAGTTACATAATCACATTTCTAGCTGATATCTGTAGGCAACTCCTGGTTATGCTAGTTTACACAGTTTGGGAAGCGTTTAGTTGATCAGAATTTTTTCTTCTTAAATAGAATAAAAATTTCTCAGCTCGATCATTTTGAAGTATTTTTTTCCTCCTTTGAAATGATTTAATAAACTTATTTCAGAGAAAATATTGATGTAAAGTTTTCCTCAGTGCAGCTATTCACTGTATGAACTAATAAACTGCAGAATTTTCAGTATACCAACATGTCGTTAGGATTCCCAAGAGAACCTCGTCTTACCAGTTACCTGAAGAAAAAAAAAGTTATGTCAGGGAGTGTTGCACAGTTGGGATTTATCTGCTGTAATTAGTCCCCGAAACTCATCTCTGCTCTGCACTCGAGTGAAATCCCCAGGAAATCTGGTCGGGCGGCGAGTCCCGCCGGAGTTACGAAGCAGCTGCAGCTCCGTTCAACAAGGCCGTCGGTTTCCCCTCACGGAGCGGCTGGAAGTTCGGACCTCTTCCCGACACTTTCGCAACTTCTCGAGGCGACGCTGGAGCTTCTGTGGCGGATAATTGTCATGTGTTACCGTTTTGTTTTTTTTCTCTCCTTCGCCTTGCTGTTGCTCGACTGATTTCCCCAAAGCGAGCGAGAGCCGCAGTCTCCAAGACGAGGACGGGCCTGGAAGCAAGACTCTCCTGGCAGACTGAAACGTCCCACTGAGTGTGTTGATGAGGCCCTGATGAAAAGCTCAGCATGGCTGTTTGTGCGCCGCACATCTGGATCGTTACGGTGTGTCGACACATTGTGATTTCTGTGAGTCCACTTTGATATCCGCCCGTTGGAATGACGATGTTTGACTCGACCGTTTTTAGGTGTGTGTGCCTCTGTGAGGTCTATTTTTACCGTTGAGGACGCCACACCCAAAGGAAGAATAAAACTGGGGGGGAAAAAGCCTCAGATCATAGTTTATAGATGAAGCAGAGCTGAGTGTTTCTGTGCTTTGGCCTTTAGAAGAAGGAGCTGCCGTGTGCACCACTGGCGGAGTGACTCATCCCCTTTTTCTTGTCTCCTGTTCTTTATCTCATCGTAGATTCTCAACACTGTAGGGCCCCCAGCTTTGCCAACCCTCACTTTAATTTTAATTAAGCGTAAGACCCCCAAAGTGAGCCACACATGTGATCAATCACTGTTCGTGTTCAGCTGCACTTACCTCTAATTGTGACAATTTAAAATATCAAGTTCTCTTTGTCCTCATTTAGATGTCGCTATTTTTTTTTATATTTATTTGTGGCTTAGCTTGATCTTCTTTGCCAGTGTTAAAACCACCCTTGAACTGGACTCTCCTAATCTTTATTAAAACATGAAGATCAAGTGGTTAAAATATTCAACAGCAAAATGGAAAACCCTGTCAACACGACGACATCGGTTTTCTTTCTGCTGGAGTCCTGCTCTGTAATACAGCACACAATGCAGTTCCAACTGGATGCTTAAGCACATTGTATAAAAAGACAAAATCATTTTTCTGCTTTAGATCTGTAAGGAATACTACTTCAGGATTATCTGAATTTGTTTCTATTTGCAAAATACCGCAAAAATACAATTAAACACTTTTCAAAACCTTCACCTTGATCTTTATAAGTTAACATACACTTCCTTAGTATTTGGTAGAACTGCATTATGAAGTGTAAGACTGGGATTAAATCTTTTTGCCGTCCTTTCATGAGTTTCCTGGAAACTGCATCCATCCCTCGTCACAGAACTGCTGTAACTGAATCAGATTTGCTTCCTCACTTGCACACACCTCATCAGCTCTGTCCACAAAATTTTCTGACTCGGATCTCAAAAACACAAACTCCCTTTTTTCCCCCGTAACGCCCTTCTGAAACAATTGTACGCATTTTGTGCTATTGCCTGACAACCAGCGTTAGAGTTGTTATGTAGGTTTCTCAAAAAATCCCATGCCATTTCACATATCTTTGCATTTGGGACAGCATGGCCTTTGAAGCACCTGGGAGTAGTCCAGAGATGTTATCTGCAGGTTGCATCATCTAGCAAAGATAATACCAAATCTGTGTGTTAAAGGACCGTTTTGATGCTTTATCTGACATTTTAGACTCAATTTTAAGTAAAACAGGTCCAGTTTAGTCTAAATTAATGTTTTCCAGCCTCTAAAAACATCGTAAAAATACCCATTTATTGTTGAGTGATGCTATCAGACAAGCATTCTGCTCGGGCCTCATGCCGCTAGCATGCTATCAGCCCTAATTATTACACACCTGGGGTCATTGATCAGTTTTACTGCACCAGCATACTTGAAGGGGTCATGCTGTCTTTTGCTAAAGAAGAAATAGTGATCAAGGTTGTGTTTCAGCAAAGCAGTAACCATAAAACGCACCAGTCAGGGAGCAGCATCTTGATTCCAGACCAACATTATGGAGTAGCTAGCGGTGGTTCAAGGGAAGCTAAATCTTTACATTTCATCAACTTAAAATGTATTACTTTATCATCAGTTGGATTATTTGGTGGCACTTCTTAACTTTTGTTTTGTTTTTGATTTAAGATCTTACCTTATTTAATGCGTGAGCTTCCAGCTAACTGTTGCTAGCTTAGCTTTCTGTTCAGTTTGGATATTGTTGACCTTTTACCAACAATATTCACTTGTGTCTTTTTTAATTTTGATTTGGTTATGTTGTTAATGTCTTGACACTCAAGTTGCCCAACTTGCCTAAAAAATCAGTGAAAGTCCTCAGTCAGCAATGCTTCTTCGCTAGCCAACTTTCAGTCTCACTATCCTCAATAGAGGATTTAGTGATTTTTGCATCACTTTGTGCTTTCAATGCTTTACCGTTGATACTCTCAATTGAAACGAGTAAGCAGTTCTAAGAAAAACAAAGCTAAATATATCTGGTGACCCATCTACTGGAGGGTAATGTATGATTTGGGACTCTCCGTGGGCCGTATTTGTATCTCCACACCTTGAGTTACCTCAGCACTTCACTAGAAGCGTTTCTGATATTTCCAGCTACAGTAACACATCCACACACACACACACACACACACACACACAGCTTTGTACCTCATTACAGCCCCTCAGAGGAGCAGAGTGATTTGCATAGCTGCTTGTCGAACCTTGTTGGCATTGACAGAGATTTGCACCCATTTCAAACCTGCCACATATGAAGGTAGACAAAGTTGTTTATTGCAGCTCCAGGGCTGAGCAATGGGCCCAGTGATGCTGTGCACATTGAAAATGGTCGCACTCTGTTCTGAGCAGCAGTCACAAATCATAGGTATCAGAGAGGTAATTGAAGAAGAGTTGGCGACAGTTTGAATGCGACAAAAGTGCATTTAGATATTAAACCAAGAAAGGGTCTGTCTGAACCCGCTGCGGTCCCTAAGCATGAGGAGACGCAGGGGCCTCGCTGCTGAGACTGCAGTGCCGTAAATTTGGAGTTGTTTACGGATGCGGCCATCTTGGTGCGCTCCAGGAGGGAAACTTGGAGCCGGGCCTATTACTGGCAGCTTGATGGGAGTGCAGTGAGGCGAGTTAATTAATACAACATCCCTGGACCCATAAGCTAAGCTGCAAAGCCAACCCAGGAGGGGAGACGAGAAGGACAGAAAGAAAGGGGACAGCAAGGAAGGACAAATTACAAGACGGATTTATTACAGTGGAGGGAGAGAGGCTGCACATCTGCTGACGAAACGGAAAGAGATCTCTGAGAGCCTCAGATACTTCTGATTTAGCGGTTTTAAAGATGCAAGGGAACCACAGCAGATTTGATTCGATAAAGCAATCAAGAGTTTTAAATGACAAAACACTTTGCCAAAAAAAAAGGTAAGTTCATCAAATGTCATCACTCATTGTAAAGGTCTGATGTGATCTGCATCAGCGTTTCCTTTCACCTGCATCTTCATTGCAAATGCACAAAAAAAACATTTTCACAATTTTGCAACTACGGTTAAATAAGATACGCAATTAAAATCAGCTTTGGAAAAGCTTTTTCATGTGATGAGTCAATATAAATGATTAGCGCTCATCATCGGACATCAGAGCGAGACGTCCGTCTTTAATACTTTTGGGAAACTGCAGTCAGCAATTTTTACAGAAGAACTATATATATGGACTCAACACTTTTTGAATGACTAACTCAACTTTTGATGAACCGTAAAACAACCTCTGGAGTAGCCAGTAGTGTTTTGTCCAAAGAGGGCATTGCTTACAGACGTGCGCGTCGCTGTGTGGTTTACAAACTGGTGTGATGCGAAAAAAGTGTTTCCGTTGTAGTTTTGCGAAATACACCAATTTTGATACTGTCAAAAAAAAAATCATCCTACTATGAAAGGTTTTTATTGAAAAACTTTTTTTTCTGAAATCGGCATGTTTCCGTTAAGCAACTTTATTTTTGTAATTCCAATTTGCCTAATTTTATGGCCAATCAAAACACAGCTACTGTCTACCAAAAAACAAACAAACAAAAAAACCCTTTCACATGTGCAAATAGAATAATTATCCATGCAAGATAATTAATTAAAGCTTTGGGATTTAAGCTTTAGAAAGATGAATAGAATGCTCTCTGCTTGTCTGGCTTTAAGGCTGATGACATGATGACAGTCCGAAGCTTGAGATGTTGTTTTATTACCAAACTCCTCCACTTGACCTCTGACCAGTCTGCTGTGCTCCTTTGCTCTGACCAAATAAACGACGGTTTATCTGCCTCTTCTTTGGGTGAATTTGGATGAAAAAAGTTCGTCTCGTTTTTCCTGCCAACAACATTTAGTCAACAGTCAGATGTTGCCAGCCAGAGAATGGCTGCTGTTGCTTCCTCAGAACTTCTTCCTCATAAGAAAAGTTGCCAGAGCAGAAGAACTTGCCTCCAGAAGGAAAAACTCTACAGTGAAGCCTCCCACCTCGTCTTTAACGCTTTCTCGGTCCTTTTACTTTAGCAGAAAGATGGAACGATTCGAACAAACCGAGACTAAGAGTTACCAAACAAATCCTGTGTTTTTGCTCCCCAGGCTGAATCTGGAAGCTCAGCTTTTACATTGTATTGCGTGACAATATCTTCAGCCTATATAGAATGAATAGAAACTAGAATAAAGCGCCTTGTTAGCAGAGGCTTGAACAATGGTTTTCATTGTAAATGACGGCGCTCAGTCACTGCGTACGTTTATCACGTCTGCGAATCAGCCCGGCGACGGCAGCCGAAACGCCGCAAATAGCTCGCCTGATGGACACAAAGGTCTATAAATACCCCGAATAAAGTGAGAGGAAAGCATGAGTTGCGTTGATGTTGGTGACAGGTGGCTGAATCCCACTGTAAGCGCTTTCGCCAGCTTTTCCTTTTTTGCTCGCTGTTTAGAATTTGCCCGATAATTACCATATTAAAATGGATGTAGAGTCTGTGCGGCTGTGCTGGGTGCAGATAAGGCTGCGCGAGCGCGGCTGGCGGAGGAAACCCGAGGCCTATCAGTCGGTTCTGAATTGCTTTATAATTACTGAGATCCGCAGACATAATTTCCTTCTAAAAATAATGCAAAACTTTCATTTCACCCTCTCCTGCGTTAATTCTGGTTTTTTTTTCGGGGAGTAACTTAACCTCTTCCTGTATTAGTCGACGTGGCGCCGTGTTAAGCACTATGTAGCCTAGTTTCTGCACAGCGCGCGCCGCTGCTGCCTCCCTGTTTTGGGATTGGAGGAGAATCCAGATTGTGACACATTGAGATTGTATGATTCTAACACTGACAGGATTAAGAGTGTTATTATTATTATTATTATTATTATTTATTTAGCTTGTTTAAGTTTCATGTTGATATACATCTCAGGAGCTCGGCCTTTTATTTAGCCCATTTTTACATTGAAACTTCAGGCTGAACCTGAACGGATCGGAAGTTTACATGAATGTCATTTTAATTTGGGACTTTTAATGATTTCTTTGAGCTGTTATTGTAATTAGTGGTGTAATTATTCAAGAACCAAACCATGAAAATTATATGTTTGACTATCTGCTGAATCAAAATTATTCACGCATGCCCGGATGCCCCCCCAATAATCCATTATCCAAACACGCAAATCCTCACAGGGTCACCGGGGGGCTGGCGCCTGTCTCCAGTGATCTACTGGATTTTTCCTCATATGGTTGATTTGGCTTTTCTGTCTTAATAAATGAAATAACAGTTTGAAAAGGTGCTTCTTGTATTGTTCTCGTTATCTTAGAATAATATGTTTAGATAACCGAACCATTTAAGTCTGACCACAAAAAGAAAGCCAGAAAAAATAAATCAGCAAGCAGACAGATGTATTTTTCCCCACTGCCTCCACTGTAAGCTACCAGGAGACAGTGTCAATAACATAAATCTATTATCCACAGGTTGGGCTACCAAGACTGTAACCCACAAAAGAATCTCTGTAGGAAAGCGAAGGACAGGAAAGGACAAGCATTTGGTCGAGACGGCTGCAGGAGAGAGGGCGACCGGCGACCGGCTGGTTCTTCTCTGATGAAATATTGATGCCGCTGACTTTGATTCTGCGATAGGTACTCTTGATCCAGATCTGTCACGGCATCAGAGACGCCCCACCTCCACCACCACCTTCTTATTCTTCCTCAGGTAGCATTACAGGCCTTCGGAAAAACTGCTCCCCACCCTCCACCAGCTTTGATCAAACGTGTCGACTTTGAAGACCTTATAGAGATCAATGGTGTGTGTGTGTGTGTGTGTGTGTGTGTGTGCGTACAGGCAGGCGGATGCTGTGGGCCTGGAACTCAATAAGCAGCTGGACGGGGTTTCGCTGTTAGTCAGTTGTTGACTTTTATTTATCACGACTGCTGCTGCTGTAATTGATGACTGAATCAACAGACGCTGCAGCAGCCACCGCTGACTTCCCTTCTTCTTCTTCTTCTTTTTTTTTCATCAGCGGAGCAGCAGTCGTATCTCTTTTCCCCTCGCAGCACTCATCTGAAATTTAAATCTAATACTTTGAAAGGAGGGTAAAAAAAAACAAGCTTTATTATTTAAAGAGACCAGTTTCATTAACAAAAACCCAGGGCATTGTTCAGGCAATAAATCCTGAGGCTGCAACATCAGCGCTCTCACATCTCTGGGTTCGTCCTTTTATAGACTTTCCCAACACATCTCTGCATGCTTCTCTGCCTCTTTTATTCTCTTAAAAGACTAAAGTGCTCTTTTTCTCTCTCTCTCTCTCTCTCTCTTCCTCTCTCTGTGTGTGTGTGGAGTGGAAAGTATCCGGTGCGGCGCTGTATTCCTGCGTAATGGAGCAGAGAACCATCTGTCTGTCTGGCCAGCCATTCGACTGTATCCCAAGATCCTATCAGTGTGTCTCACCTGCTAATGAGAAGCTAGCAGGTCTTCTGCAGCTTGCAGCCCTTAAAACCAACGACTTCCCTGCACCGTGGAGGCAGCTGAGCAAACACAGCTCCTCCTCCGTCGTCTTTCTCGTCAGCGCAATCAGTCGTTGACCAACTAAAAACGAGGGAATCAAAAAGGCCGCGTGACGCGACAGTTCACACGATTCAACGTTTGCTGGACTTTCTTACTGCAGCTGACCAAAGGATTTTGACGCAGTGACGTTTCAAGTATTTCTCTATTCAGAACATTTAAGATGGAGTTTTCTTTTTTTCCAGTACCTGAACAAATTGTAGTCTTTGGTTTAGTCAACGAACACGATGCTGGCCGGGCCCAAACAGAAGGCGGTTTGAGCTTTGTTCAAAAATAAATAAGTAAAAAAAAGGGCTATAATTGAATAAGTATAAGGAGTCTGCTGCACAAAACCAGCGCAATGACTATTATCAGGTTGATAACCAATAATTACTTAAAAATCTCTGTGCTCATTAAGCAGCTCCTGTAGAGAGGCTGAGCTCAATATAGCCCTCCAGAATCCCCTCCCCTCGCCCACCAAGATCCCGCTGCTCTCCCTCTCGTTATATCCCACTTTTCCTCCTCCTCTCTCCGCTTTTCATTCCCGCTTCCCTTTTAATCACTTTCCATCCCCTCCCTCGCTCGGCTCCGTCCCGCTCGCCCATCCTCCCGTCCTTTCAGGGGCGATGGCAGTCATTTTTCATCCGTCCTGCGACGCCCTGTTTATTTATGTACGGGCAGCGCCGGTCTCTTCCCCCACCCTCCCTCTCTCTCCCCGGAAGATTAACCATACCCTCTCCATCTCTTCTCATCTATCATCCTAATGGGGGCTACAAGAGGGAAAAAACAACAATTTGCAGAGGGTGAAGCAGCCACAGAAGGGCATGGCGAGTGTCTGGAATGCCACCTCGGATCAATTTCCACTTTGTCCTCGGTTTAATTTACGCGCCCGTTTTCATCCCGTCAGATGTAGCAATCTTCTTTCACCTTGCGTGCAGAAAATGTTTTGCATTGGATTTATGGCGACATTAGGGATGCCAACACAGAGATGTTCTCAGGAAATAATCTCCAGGAACGTTCCCTGACTAATTTACACCATTTATCTGGTGAATTACGAAGAAGGATGGGGGGGAGAGGGATGGTATCTTCACAGACCAGTGATGTCTGACAAACTGCAAATTGGACATTTCACACGGAATATTTTACAAATATTTTGGGGTAGTGACTTTTCATTCTGCTATGTTTTGCCTTGGTTTCTCAAATATCCTCATTGCAAACCGGAACGTGAAACTGTCTGCGTGCAGAAGTGAAACTAATCTGGACAAACAACACGAGAAGCAGAAAATCATTCAGCATGTCGGATAGGTCAGCGTTAGACTGAATCACATATTTTTTTGGATTCTGCTGCTAAGTACAAGCTGTGGTCAGAGAGTCATCCTGTTTCCAATTAAGATATCAGTCAAATTTGACTTCACCTCCTAGCCTGTAGAGGGCGGAGTATGGTGTGGATGAACTTCCACACGGCCTCGGACAAAACCATCCATCCTGTCCGAGTCTTTCTAATGGATTAATTTAGTTTCTAGTTGAATTAATTCATCCTGATTAAGTTCCTTTAGACTAAACTGAACTGCGTGCAACATGGTTTGAACCACTTGCCCAGAGCTCTTTCAATTGTTGGTACAAGTTGCTCTGCTTTATCCAGCGTCTTCATGAGGTGTTTGGCTTTTGCTTTGTGGTCAATCTGCATATTTTGAACTAAAATATGTTCATCTCTGTGCTCCATCCTAAGCGGTATGATGGTTGGACATTCCCATCATGTCTGTACAAGGTGTAGATGAATGCAGCACTTTCGAACGTCTGAAAATCATTGAACCACACATGTGCAATTCCACAGTTCTCTTTTCTGATAGCTGATTTTTTTTTGTACTTTCCTTTTGTGTCGATTGAGGAAACAGTGTGTTCCCGGTGCCGTCTTAAAATACATAAACTTATTTTGCGCTTGTACCTTTTTTTTTCTAGCTTCATTCGCTGTGATTTTCCTGATTTTCTGCCACAACCTGCCGGTCACACTCGCATCCTTCATGTTGCATTAAACGTCCTTGACTGCCATTTTGAATTATGATTTTATTGTTGCTCTCTCTAAAACGCAGTAAAGGAAAGCCCCCCGTGTAGTTCGCTGGCTTCCATGGCCCGGTCGCCCTCTCTCCACCAGCCTCCTTCGCTGTAACAAGCCCAACTGCAGGAAGCTCCTGTGAACCACATGCTATCACAGCTCGGCCTTCCAGCCTCCAACCGCGGCACGCTTACACTCATCCGCTCCACAGGGGAAGTGTTGAGCCTCGTTCGCCGACATGACAGCACAAACACAGAAACACCCTTTACCAGACTGGCAGTGCTGCCTCCAACCCCTCCTCTCTCTCTCTCTCTCTCTCTTCGCCTGCTCCTCCCATCACTGTTTTCTCCTCAGTTTCTCTCCTCCTCTCAAAGAGCAGTTTTCCCTCGAGCTTCGTTGCGCGCTGCCGTCTTTGTTGGTGTTTACTTGTCTGAGTGTCTTTCTAATCCTCCCCCATCTTTCTGTCAATATTAGTCTTTGTTCATCTGTATCTAGGATTTTTTTTTCCCTTAACATCTGTGTGCTGAATAAAGTCAAATGTGACGCACATGACGCTGAAGCACGATGCTAGTTTAAAGTTCAATCCAAATACAGGCTTCGACTGTTTGGTCCGATTAAGATTATTAAAAATCCCATTTCCGAAAGATTTTCTGCAGAGTTTACTCCCTTGCTTGATAACCCTTTTTTAAATTCCTATGTTATTATAGCTAATGCAACCAATGAATCTGGATATATTACATTTAATTGGGCAGAAATAAACTCTGTGTCAATGTAATTAACTGGCATGCATGTAATCAATATTAATAGAACCAAATAAGACTGTTAGTAAGAGACATTAATTGGACTAAGTTTTACTGCATGCAAATCAGATTAACTGGACTGAATGGGATTCTGTTTTTAGAATAATTTTTGACTGTATTTGGATTTCAAATTGTTTTAAAGTAATTGGATTGAATTGAACTGCATGCTGTGAGAAATAATTAGACCAAACTGAGCTGCCTGCAACTGGACTGAATCATACAAGTCCTGAAAATAAATGACAGATACTTTCAGGGTTTTAACCCTTTCATGCATAGTGGTCACTACAGTGGAGAGCTATCTAAAAGCCATTTTCTTGTGCTCCTTGTGGATTTTTATGTTATAAATGCACACAGACCACTGAAGTGGACACTAATACATCATAAAAATACACTATCGACTACTGGCCATCAGCTGGAAATGCAAGAAATTATTTTTGTTAAATCCAATATGGCCGACAGACAAAAAAGCATGCTGACCGACCCGATTCCTCCTACTGTATACGACTCTTGCAGATAAAAAAAAATACTGTGACCTCAGATAACCTCTAAGGAACAATACTACTGGTGTATTTCTCAATAACAACTTTGTATTTGGAGAAAATTATAATTCATCACCTAAAATAAAATAAAATAAAAAAAATTTAATTGTACAAAGTTTTTTTTCCTACCTTTTTTATGCCTTAAGAAAATAAAAAAAAAATCCTGACACAAAGGATCATAATTCATGCATGAAAATGTTAATGTTTAAGTGATTTGGTCTTTTCCAGATTCTGTAGTTATTTAAACAAGCACAACCAACAGACTCCACGCTCTTGTCATGTATTAAGCAAAGAGTTAGCTAAAAACGGGGTGAGCTGTGGTGGCAGAGGGGTTAAGCTTCCCCTGACGTGGCCATCGCAGGTTCAAGTCCCGGCCACATGTCTTCCCTCACCCTCATTATCCACTCTCCTGTTTGAACACTTTCAAATAAAGACCTTTAAAAAATATAAGAACCAAAATATCACTTAAGATGGTGCGCTAATATATTTTAAGCAATACAGCATGGGTTATTTGCGGTTTGGTTCGCTGTCTTGTCTGTTTCCAATGTAAAAGCGGCCCATAAAACTGAGCCGTACTGAGTCATAGGACAACGGTACGGTACGGTAAAAATAGTTTTTTAGTTTTTACCAAACCAGCTCATTCTGAACTGCTCAGTGGAAATGAAGCAATACTAACAATACTTATTTGCAAACACCAGTCTAGATATTTTCAGCTTACTTCTAAAGTGTATTTCTTTACTCTTTAAGATAACTCTTTAACATTCCTTTAGAAATGTTTAGAAAAAAAATCCACAAAGTTGCCAGTCATTGTAAAACATATAGTCGCTCATTTAATTGTGTTCCAATCAATTTATACAATGATCATGAATGTTATGTTATAAAGCATATAATGTCCATGGCGCATCCTTGACTATTCAGTCAAGACAGAAACATAAATGCACAATTTTGCACTCAACTTTGGTGGCAGAACTTCCATTATCAGCAGTAGGATTGAAAACGTGCAATTCATGGTGAACATAGTGCCGTTTAGAAAAACTAACTGTTAAATGTTTTGGGACCGGAGCATCTCCATTACGACTAATTGGAATAAAGTGGAGACAAGAGGAAGTCAGATGAGTCTGTGTCTTGCCAACTCAGCGCCGAGCTTTCTACCATCCCCCCCCCTCCCCCCATCCCAGCCCCGAGGCCACAACTGGCCTCCCTTTAAAAGGAGCCGGCTTATAAAACAATCTCTAAAAGAGCGAAACTGGCGCTGAGGCTGTGGTGGGCGTCAGTCAACCAGTCAGTCAGGCGAAGGCCCTGCTGTCTCCCACTCTGGAGGACAGGTACCTTGAACTAGCTTCTCCAAAGCCGACTCCGAGATTTAATGCAATCGAAAGCCTCTGGGCCCTTTTTAGCAATTTGGAGTCAACACACAAATACACCCACGCTCAACTGGAACGACTTTCCATCCCCTGCCCCCTTCATGTGCTAATGTGCTGAATGGAGGTGTGTAAGAATCTGCTCGGGAGCGTGTGTGTTTGGTTTCCCTGCTGATAGCTTCCCACCGCTCCCTCCTCCTCCTCTTTTTTTTTTCCCTTTTGATCCAGAGCCACACATCACTGAACTTTAAAAAAAAAAATACTCACACACTCCAGAATCACACAGGGTTAATGTGGGTTTTTAATAACTGTCCATCTAAAACTAATTTTTCCCACCCACGCTGCGTGTGGGGTGAAGCACAGAACTCATTCTAACACACGATGATCAGTCAGTAAAAGTGAGGAGATGTTAATGCCCTGCAGACCGTCCAATCGGTTTTGAGCGAACTCGAAAGTTCTTTAAAGGAAACGGCCGCATGTCGTCATGTGGCAGCGCTCCCGGCCAGACACGGTCTGGTAGATTAGCAGGATTCACAGCTACATTGTTAGAACATAATTTAAAACTGGAAATAGTTGGAGACGTATTCAAAATGTTTCAAAAATAAAAAAAAAACATCTGAATCTTAGATAGAAACTGAAAATCTGCCAGTCTTGGGGAAAAAACACTTAAACTCAATCAGAGTTAATGTGGAAGCATAAACTTTGATGTTTTACCAAACAAGGATTAGTTTAGTTATGAACTTTAATTGGGACAATTTAATAGGGTTAAGTTTTGAATGTAAGCAGAGGCATGAGTCCAGTCACTCTGAGGGTTCCCACTCTAATCCTATTTCCGACCTATAATGCCCCCTGTGAGACAAAAAGATGTAAAATAACTTCAGAATTTTCAAATATTTTAGCATTATCTACATTAATAAACATGGAAAAATGTTAGAAGTCCTCGCCACATATTAAAGGACCTATGAGTTTCACATTAGGTGCAACGCTTGAAAACATTACAAAAACATCCTAATGTTTTGGGGACTTCATTTCAGAACTGTAAATCTACTGTAATTCCTACATTTTATCCATAATTATTATTGAAAAGATTTTGAGTAATTTCCACAGTTTGTTCCTTTGTCCCACTTTACATCTGAACTCTAATCCCGTCGCCATCTTTTGCATTTTCTGCATAACTCAATATCGTTTTTGAAAGCTTTTGGGAGCAATGCGGTAAATCCAATTTGGCCGGCTCCCTGAACAAAACGGGCCGTTATTATTCTGGAAAATCGAAGGTGAAGGCAAATGGTTAGGCTCGCCATCAAACGGAGCATGTGTATGAGAGCCGAGGCCAGATAAATAAAAAGCAGCAGTTCCTGAGCTGCAGGGCCTCAGGCTATTGCATTGCTAGCAGGCAAACAGCCACCCAGCTGCCCCAGCAGGCCAGGAATATATCAGGCAGACTATTGGAAACCTGACAGCTGATTTAGCTCCCCCTTAATGAGCAGAGGCTCTGCTGCAGAAACCCCTACAATCTGTTACATAACGTCACAGACAGCAGGCCGGGGAAGAGGCAGACTGCTTGGCCTGCGAGGATGTTGGAAAATCAATAGCTGTTAAATTCAGCATAGAATAAGAACTGAAGGTCTGCAAATATTGCAGACGGCTTTAAAGATTGCATGTCAACCTGCAACCCCTCGTCACTTTAATTTTCCAACTAAACTGAAGATTTTTCTTATCTTTTAAAATGGTCTTGATAAATAGCTTTCCTGATTTTTTTTTTGCAGGTCTTTGGACTTTATATAGCTACCTTATGACATCATAATGTCCAACACAGTGTAGTGAGAAAAGTGGATGGACAGGGAAAAGTAGATGGACAAAATAAATGAATGAAACAAATTAAATACAATGATCAAGCATCTCAAAATTGCATCTTTACATAAATCTAAATCTTAGCGATAGCTTAAAATTAAAACCAAGGCTTTCCTAGCCCACGTTTCGGCGCTGTGTCCTTATCTAACCGCTCTCCTAATCAAAGCAGTGCAATAATGGTGGGTTATTTATTTATTTAAAACATGAAAAGGAGTACAATGTGAAAATACTCTCAAAAACACTCACCTTGAACAATTTATTCACCACTAGTGACCAATTCTCTTCCATTTAGCCAATATTTGGATGCAGAGGTGAAAGGTCAATTTGGGAAACCCAGAAGTCAACAAACGTGCGGCTTTGCCCCCATGACACGTTCCGCTCTCAATGCTTCCTGTTGGATTCACTCCTGCCATTCCACTAGGGGGCTCTAGAGTTGCCTTGGTGATGACACGTGAATCAACGTGTAGAGGAAGAAAACCGACCGCAGACCAGTAGGTGCGCTTTAGGCTGCCGTTAGCTGAAACTAACAAGCTGAATCTCCCGTAAAATCATATCTTACTGCTGTTCAGGAATGTTGCCCAACGTGGTGAATTATATTAATGCTGTTAGCTGCGAGAGATGAGTGTTTTATCTGTTCTAAGCGGGCGCTTGGTGAATTTGCTAGAGCTAATTAGCCAAATGCTAGCTGCTGCACTGAAGTGTTCTACGAGTAAACTTTGCTTTATAACCGGCTAGTCAAGTCAAGCCAAGTTCCTAAATCTATGTCTAAGTTTGTGTTATTGAATATTGACGTTTTTTAAACTTTATTTACAGTTTAACCGGCAAGTTATGTAAATGCACTCGACAATAAAATTGACAACGGCTATCTTATGTTCTTTGTAACACTTCCCCAAAGGCGAGTAGCTCCACAAACCTTTGACCGTTTTTGTAGGAACCTCATGTTAACTCGGTGTTGGATGAGTTTGTCTGTCTCACAGGCTTTGCTCTAACAAGCCAAAAGTGTTTAGTTGGTTTGGAGACAGAACCTACCTGTCAAGTTCTATGTCTTATGTGACGTTTCCAGAAAACTTACATTTTTACAAGTAAACTACTCAAAACTCTCTGTGAAATTATTTTAAATTCGATGGAAAAAGGACGAAACTGTTTAGAAATGAAACTTTAATACAGCAATTCTGTGTCACGTAATCACTTTCTATAATATACAGTTACAAATATTTCCCAAGTGTAAGTGGAAAGTACTGCGACAACTTTACCATCTGATGGACATACTGAAGTTTTGTGCGTTCCTGAATACTTTCTGACCTTCCCTGCTGGATTTCAGCCTTCAGGCCTTTTTAAAATGTAAATAAGTAACAGATTTACATATTTGATCCTCTGAAGACAAAAAAATTAATGATTACTGCTAAATAAACCAGATCCGTCAACTCTTGACACAGAGAGGTACATTAAATTAATGGTGAATTAAACAGTTTCTGTCATTTTTAACATGAAGAGATCTGACCTAAATAAATGTGTGGTAACAGAATTACACAAACCAAAGTTGGAGCTAAAATGATCCATCAGCCGCCTGTCCAAACATCTAACATTTACAATCTGGCCATCCCGTCTGATTCAACATAAACTTTGGCATCGATACTTTAAAAGTGACTGGAAATCCTACAAATTTCAGTCGGGGGAAAAAAAACACTGAACTCTTGACATTAACATTCTGTCTGCTGATTATCACTTTTTTTTTTGCTTTTGGTCTTTTTGGTGATTTTTAAATATAACTATTTTATCTATACATGTATGGCGATATATCAAGATTTCTTCTTCTGATATTAAATAAGGCCTATAATAAAGCAAACTCTACAATCGAGAAGAATGACAAGTAGGCGGTTAAGTTGGCAACAATAGTAACCTGACTGGCCTGACTTCATGAAATCATTTATTGTAATATTGCTCTGTTTTGTAATGAAACCGAACTATTTCACAAACGTTTCCGTCTCAGAAACGTGTCGGTAATCTCTATATGGAAGCACAGAATGGTTATAAAATAGCAAAGTAACAGTCTATGCAAACCACAGTAAAAGTGTTCATGGAACATCATTACAAAAAAAAAAAAAAAAAACTTTCTGACCTCAGTCAAACTTGCTTGGAAGTAGACGCGTTCTGACAACACAGATGTCAGAGGGGGCCCTCAGGACCCCGGCCTGTCACTGTGGGGCAAGCCAACAAGGGCAGGGGTCCAAGTTATTCCAGGCTAAGGCGGCAAAGGGAAGCGGAGGTCACAGTTCGCTGTGTACGCCCCTCTGCTTCAGCACCGGCTGACAGGCCACCGGAGTCTCAAAGTCCATGATGTACTGGCATTTGCTGGGTTCCTTCACCGATCGCAGGCCTGTCTCCGTTCCGCATGTCAGAGTGACCTAGAAAAGCGCAGAGGAGGAGAAACCGAGGTGAAGTGGGGACGAGAGCTGCCGTTCCTCAAGTCGGGGAGCCTTTTAACGGTTTTAACGCACAAAGCGAGCCGACCGAAGACGCTCGGCTGCCCGATTCCGCTAGGAAAAGGTGGAAGCAAGCGAGACTTTAAGGACATTTCACATATTCACAGTGCATGCTGGCAGTTCCAGTGCCTGCAACCAACACGAGTGCATCCTCCTGCTGTCTCTGTACTTTGGGGATCGCTGTGGGATAATGGAATATCACTGCTGTCTTCCCACAAGCAAACAGATCTGGAAGTGACGTGATTACAGTTGCCATGGGTTTCACCTCTTTCACAAGACGGCAGAGAATGACTCGTATTATTTTTTTGCCGTTGGTTTAGGAAGCCCTCGTGTCATCCTGAGTCTTCAGCAGACACTTCACTTTGTTTAACAACAATCATTTGAGGCAAGAACCAGACATATGGCCATGCTGCTGGTTCAGTTTTGTTCAGTTCTTGGATAAAAACGAAAACAAACTTTTTTTCCCCTTTATGTCACCTAGTATCTAGTTCAACAGAAATGTTAAATGTTTTTGTTTTGCCTGGTTAGACAAAATGTGCATAATTTATGTGAGTTCTGACTCAGACATACAAAACAACATTCAAATTTTTTTTTTCAGGAAAAACATTCGTTTTAGTCCCACTGTTTGTTTTACTTGTCAAAGACAATTGAACATGAAAACATTGATTCAAAACATATGGTTTTAATAGCAAACATCTGTGAGCTGCTTAGTTGTCGCTATGATTCATAAGGAGTTATATGTAGAAGAGCATTGAACATTGCCCCAGGCAGCTCCACTAAGAGTAAAAATCATGATGATGATGATGATGATTTAAGTCAGTACTGAAATCATAACTTGTCAAGATTACCGACCTTGAGGTTATTCCTCAAATAAGTTTCCTTTTCAAATTTAGGTTTTTCTCCTTATAGTTTTCTGAATATAATGTTTTGAAAAGCAGATTTTTTTGGATAAGACGTGTCTTAATATTGATTTGAACAGTGCAGTTGTAAAAATATATATAATTCCCCAACAGCAAAAGAAAAGATTGTGGATGTTAGCTTCTGCGGCAGTGCTAAAACAGTTTCCACAGCTACAAATTAATGCTTATTAAGGTACAATTGTTGTTTAAACCAATCAAATATGTCCAACCATTTTTAGAGGGGTATCTTACATATTCACAGATTTCATCTAAACTTAAAATAACAATACAGGTCATTGAATTTGAGTACCGCAGAACTAATTCCAGCTTTAGCATGCTAAGCGTAGAATTAGCTTAGCCAATCATTATGTATTTATGTAGCCAGTATGATTTTTGATGGAGAAAGATAGAAAACGCAAAATTTTAAGAACACAAGAATGCATTACCTATTAGCTAGCTTAGCGAAGGGGACAATTTTATAAAAAAATTTTTGCTTTTATAAAACTGGTTGATTAACCTAATGCTGCAGCTTCACCACACATTTTAGATTGTGACTTTACCGTTTTGCATTGATCAAATTTGCACGGAAGAATTTCAAACGGCAAAGAAAAGCAACCAGCTACTTCTTTTGAATATACTCATCTGATTTTTTTTTGACACAAGAACATCTCTATAAATTATTTCGGATATAATGAGCGTCGAGAACAAACGTACGCTGGCCCAATTTATCACACAGTGAGAGCAGCTGGTTACCAATCTGCGGTTGTTGTAGTCGGTGCTCACGTGTCGCAGCCCTGGCCTGAGAATTTAATTAATAAATTAAACAGTTGACTTCCCTCCTTCCCCACAGACCCGGTAAGATTAACTGCACAGTGCTTGAATTTGGATTACCCCAAGTAAAACAATACATCACCGGTCCCTACTTGGGTGCAAAAAAGAAAGTGTTATTTCATCCGAGTGAGAGAGAGAGGGAGCACCATCCAAGGCTAACTTTCGACATTTCAGATATAATGAGCGTCAAGTTCTGACGAGTCTTCATCTATGCTGCATGCACACGGTTAGGGGGTCGTATCAAAGGAATTCAATTTAGTCTTTTCAAAGGGGGCCCCTGGATGGTTAGAGTACATACATTTACAAACGACGTTCACTGGGATCTGATCTGAAGAGGAGGGCAAGGGAGGAAAAGAAGCAGAGACTATTAAATGTGCTACATATTTAATTGAGCAAATTCTGGCAAAAAAACATGCAAATGTATATAGTAAGAGACTGTAAGAGTGTTTGTAGAAAAAACGGCGATGTATGAGGATGCAAACGGAGGACCGCTGGTGTTGATCATAAAAAAAGTTTGTTTTTATCATTCGGCATTAGAAAAAAAAGATGATTTTGGGGAGGCCACGCAAGAAGCCATGAAAATGTTAACCTTTCAAACGGTTGATGAAGAGCTAATTGCTGGATTTGCAGCAAGACCCTTGTAGAAAGCAGAGAAATCTCCTAAATGCCCTTCATTAATGTGGCGTTATGAGGTTCATGTCATTGTTGTGTTAGCCATCTCCCTCAGTTCATGTCCCATTTGCATCGTTAATTCAAGTGTGTTCATGCTTAAAGGGGATTTAGCCTTGCAACATTTATTACTGAACCTTTTTCACCTCTGTGGTTGAAGCAGGATTATTCACTTCCAGTTTTCCCTCATTAAAATAAATTCAAACTCTGACCCTGATTTATGTTTTGTTCTGAAGATGATGCGTTCTGGTTTTATCTCTTTCGGTAGCGATGATATTAACACTGTAACTTGTTATGCTGCTGCGGAACATCTACATAGCAGCTTGTTTGGCCCTCCTGAAAAAAATAAATCTATGGGTTTTTTTAAACTACAGTTAATCCATCTAACATTTATTCTGATTTGCTTCTTGAGAATATTGGCTAGGTATAATAAAAGTAGCTAAACCATAAAAAAATCTTCAGCCTTTACATTTCAGATTAAGATCAAACTATATTCTCCAGAAACTCTTATCGCTGGATAACAGCAAGCTTGGAAAAACTCATTCTATGTGAAGGAAAGGGATCACACCACCGTCCTTCTTGGTACTGTAGTCAAAATGCCTTTGCTTATGAGTCACATCTGAACCTCAATGTTTTCCCATAATTTACAAAAAACTCTCTAACGCTACTAGACAGGCGTATAATTGCTTTCTGGACAAAGGCTCCAAAGTTTGTAGTTCTTTATCATTTTTGTTGCAAGTTTATAAACTATTTTCCATTTCCTTTGTCGCTTCACTAAATCTGATGCTACAGCTTCTTTTGAATGTCATCTACCACCTTGCTAACTCGGTTCTTCCCCGTCTCAGATCACTGTACGCACAATTTGGAGGTGTGTGTAAGCATCCTGCCATTTCTGTTTTTTTTGGACAGTGAATTTTTTATATCAGAAACATGGTAAAATTTATTTATAATTTTTTTGGTACAGGGAAAAATTGAAAAGCTCGACTAATACAACCATCTCAGGCACTGATACCTTTTACATCAGCTATTTTAATCTTCACTGTGTGCCTCTCGCTTTATTTGTTAAGACATAAAAACTAAGTTTAGTGCAAGTTTAAGTTAAGATTTAATACAAGTAAACACCAAAGCTTATTATGCTTTTCTGTAAATTGTTTGACCTGTTTTTAATAAAACCCAACTTCTTCTCAACCATGTTTGGATCTGAGAACTTTAGTGACCTATTTAATAGTTTTATCTGATCAAACCTGTGTCCCAGTTAATGAATAAGCAGGTAAACAAGAGAGCGCTGAATGAAGCATGACCCCAAAAATCACAGGAGTTGACATTAGCATAAGTAATGCAGCACATAAAGTTTGATTGTGTGGAGCAGGTCTCAGTGCGAACGCTGCTTGCCAGGGCTGCATGTTGATCTTTACTTACAGAGGTAGTGCGAGATCCTCCTTGCCAGCACGGCTCTCCGTTCTCATACACCATCTGACTGTAGCGGTTCTTTGCTGGTCCTGCCCACATTCCCCACAACCTGGAGCAAAAAGTGACAGAAAAAAAAGTCTATTGGGGCATCATTTCTGACTTTTACTGTGGTCTTTAAAGAACACTTGAGAGAAATGAGAGAATCTCTTTGTTTTTTGTAAATATCACTCATTTGGCACATGGAAAAACACTTTTCTTTCAGCTAAAATAATAATATAATAATAAAAAAACCTGGCAAGATGGCGAGTTTGGCAGTGCCCTTCTTTGGCACTGTTACTCAAACGTCCTCTCTTGCTCGACAATGGAGAGAAAATATTAATTACTGTTTTGTCAGAGCTCGATCGGCGCGCAGCCACACACAGGAGGGAGACGTCGATACCGGTCTCGGATGAGCGTGCCTGCCCATCGCTAGCTAATTATACTCTCACCAAATATTTCAAGGGAAGAACGAAAACCAGGGTGCCAGCGAAAACCGTCCAACGTTGTGTCGACATATGCACTTTCATTCTGTTTTCTGACTTTCTCTGATCTGCTTGCTAAGCCTCAATATCTTAAATAAGGTAACAATTGCAGCCATCTTGGCTGATTTAGTTTTGGTAAGACACCTTGTTTTTTTGTTTTGTGCTAATCTCAATTTCAACTATAGTGACTACTTTTTATCTGAAATAGTGAAGGCAGAGCATAAACAATGAGATCAATCTTCGTCTGACTCTCTTGCAGACCTTTATGCCGTCTTTTTCCAGCCGCCCATTCATCATTGGGATAAGGAGCTATGAGAAAATATTAGAAGAACTTTTACACACTGTTGCCAGTTCTTTCTCAAAGCTGCAACAGCTGATCTATGTGCCTCCACTGACCCTATTATGAGGGAATAAGGCAGCGAAATCCGCTCTGTTTATTTCAGGGATTTTAATATTAGAAATGGCAATTTGCTTTGTAAACTATTATGACTTCAATTGTTTTATTGATGGTCATTCAAATATTTTACAGACTGAATAAAAAGGCTAAGCTGAAGCTGCACTTTTAAAAAAATATAAAAAGCAAAAGAAACTTTTCTTTTGCTTTGATATTACATACAATCTCAGTAAAATACTGTAAGCCTCATACCACCGACATACTGTGAGTATTTTGATCAAGCCGATATCGGTCATGATCAGATTGTATTGACTTGTATCTAGGAAGGTTTCAAAAATATCATTTACTACTCATTTGACCTTGATGAGTCCAAACATGATGTCCTCTTTTAGAAAAAAAAAACACTCTTGCTTTTACAGGCCCACAGCCGTCTTTGGGCTTTTCCACGTAGCTGTAGTGCTCTTCGCGATGCGCACAGCTTATTTAAAAAGCCCGAGCGGGTCAGTCGGAGGTGAATTGCTCACACGAGTGGACGCCGGCGGGGTCCGAGTGCCTCGCCTCTTTTCCCCTTTCAGCATGTCTGATTGGGGCTTTAGCACCCTGTTAGCAAAGGGATGCTTTTAAAAGGATTGCTGTCAAGGTGAGCGCAGAAAGCTCCGGTGCTCCGGCTTTTCAGGCTGGTTGACCGGCGATCCCTTGTGCGTCACCTTCGCTCCTCCTCGTCCAACCGTTCCCAGAGCTTCGCCGCCGTTACCCTTCCTCCGTTCGCCTCAGCTCTCGCTCTGCCGGCCCTTGTGTGCCCCGGGAGGAAGCGCAGACGCTGCCAATTAAGAGCTGAGTTATCGCTGGGATGTGGCCAACACACCGGTCTTTTGGACTCATGAGATGGGAGGTTATCGATAGATCATTCCCTGTAATAATACCCACCTGGGCTTGGTATTGGCAGGCCATTTTCTAAAGTCAGTCTGCAGTTGTTTTTTTTCTCTACTAGTTATTAACACCGTCAACACAAGAATACATGGGGTCTTATTGCTTAATTGGATACGATTAGGGTGCCTATCATCACTATGTGTTAGTCTGACCAGCTGTCAGACCATGTAACCCCTCCCTCCGGCTTTGCACGATGGACCCCCTGGGTTCAGTGACAACTTCATTTTCTCATCCAATTTGTCACAGTTTGGCTCTAAGCTGCATCCCTGACACAAGTCGTGCTTGCCTGCACTTGTAGCAGCAGGATCAGATTCCTCAACTCATCCGGTCCACCGTCTGAATGTTCTCATTTGCACCCACGTCTGCAGGGACTCATCCACCCCACCCGGTCCGGTCACCTCACTTAATGCCAAACATCTCTATCGGAACGACGGGCGAGGGCGACATTTTGTCTGCGCTCCATAAAACGCCAGACGAACGACCTCGGTTTCAGTCGGCAAAAATATAACCAGTGTCGCTGAGGATCTCTTTCAGGCTTCCTTTCCTGTGTTTCAGCTAATAATCTAATACCTGCCAGTTCATTTTGGCGCTTATAGAAGACTTTTGATCAGAGAGATATAAGGAATGGAGGAAGAGAGAAAGAAGAAAGAAATGTAACACAAATTAGACAACAGGTGAGAAGAATTGCTTGGAAATGTACAATTTTTTTCATATTTTTGTAGACTGGATTGGGGAAACTTGTTCTAGTCTATCCCACGATGTGGAAAAAGATGGAGGCTCCAAAATGCAGGCTTCCATTTTAACAACTAACTGATGGCAAATATTAAAGAAACTCACCGTTTGGGGTGTAAAACACAGAGAATCTTATTTACAGACATCTGGATGGAGATTCATTCTGTTATCTGCCCTTCCTTAATGGCATGAAATGCACCATCCGTCAACGTTAAACCTGTAATAACAATCACATCCAACCAGCTAACCCTATTATCCATACGTTGAGTAAAAACAGGCCCACTACACACATTAAGCAGCCAACCTCATTTAGTTTTCCTCTGAATTACTAAGGTGTGATTTCTATCGACAAAAGCAGATGGAGTTGTGATTAAATCACAACATTAAATTTGCTGTATCTCCGGGGTTAAATTAATGACTCCTGATAAATACTGTTTGTAAGAGAAAGGTCTCATTTACATTCTTTTTTGTTTTTAATGTCTAAACACTGATTTAGAACTAAAAAAAAAAAAAGATGAAATAGTCTAATCCTGATGAAGGGTAATTACCATTAAAAAAGCTGATTAGCTCCTCTTCTGCTAATAATAGCTTGAGCTGATTTAAGCTTCTCTCGCTTCCTTTAAAACGCCATGGTGACCACCGATTCTGTTTTAAACTTCATCGTTGCGCTAAGCCGAACGCCTCGAGTGATAAGTCCTGGAGATCCACTGCTAATCTCGCTCAACGCTGAAAGGAGAGCTGCCCCCTCTGCTACAGCCACAAATCAACCTTTCAGAAGCAATTATCGTTTGGACAAACCCGCTCTGGTGTTAAAACACCCTGAAGATGCTGAGGAGGGAGGGGAAGCCGGGGGGGGGAACTGGGGCAAAATTTCTGCTTGTGTTGATGTTTGTGGGATTTTAGTCTCCGGGTGTTCGACTGAGAAAAAGACGAGGAGCAGAACTCGAAGAAGAAGCCAACATAACGGTGGCCTCAAATGAACCCAGCATAAATCTGCTCGTTTGCCTTCAGTAATGTCTGGGATGTTTGTTAAGCTGATGTAAACTCACTGAAGCTCGTTTCTTCAGACTGAGAAAAGCACCGCTGTTATATACGCTTGTGTGAACGCGTACTGCCTTAAATAAAAAGAAATTATACGTCGGATGTAGAGTTTCTTCCCGGTTTGATTTATCGTAAAGCTCACGATTGTGCCAAAACACAGGAAAACCACTTAAAAAGAGGCATATTTAAAAGTGCTGGAGTTGAATACAATACTTAACAATTGCTGTGCCAGCACCAGTCTGAACCATTGATTACAATGCAGAGTGGATCCAGGATTTTATGTTGTTCTTGCCGAACTTTGACGATTTGAATGCTGCAGCTGAAATCAAACTCATTGGACGGGGCAACTGTTTTCGAATCTATTATTGAGTAATTGTTGCAAGACTGTGTGAACCGTAGCCACGGTTTTGTGTTCTTAGCAGACTAGCAAGGCACTATTTGTTGTTCTGCACGCTGTCGGCTTCGAGGTTCGACTTCAGAGTGTGTACAGTGAAGGTATCTCGCATACATTGGTTGTAATGAGCTACTGAATCACTTCTATTATCACAAACAAGTCTGCCCGTTCTCCTCTGACCTTTGAGATCAACAGGGCATTTCCATCCTCCCGACTGCTGCTAATTGGATGTTTTCTCTTTTTTTTTGGTGTGTGAAAATCCCAGTAGATCAGCAGTTTGAGTAATACTCAGACCAGCCCCTTCTGACATCAACCACCGCGTCACATTCAAAGTCCCTTTCCTTCCCCATCCTGTTACTCAGAACGTCAGCAAGCCCCCCTAACAACCTCCAGATCCTCAGGTGTAGCGAGTTGACTGAGTCCCATGCTACCCATAACAAAGAAGGCTGGTGTACACATCCCATATTTAATTGGATATGCACAAAAAAATAAATAAACTGACTGAATTAAGTATACTCAGACGGCTGTTCTCCAGTAGCAGCTCCTGAAATGTAATGTAAACCTTCTTTAGGCTGTGTAAAGTCTTAAGCTCTTTCCTTTCACCTTCCCACCATAGCATCCACTCATTAGCCAGCGCTGCCATAAATTAGGCCTCACAGCTATGCTTTTCACTGCTCTAACAAGGGGTCTGGTGCAGCAGGTTAGTCTACTCACAAGGCTGCCAATGTGCTAATCATTTACAACATGAGACACGGCAACGTTCCGGAAGGTAGAGAGAGTCATTTTAGAGCTGCTGGATGATTTCAACGAGCCAACTCGCCCCCCGTCTCGCCCCCCGCGCCCCAACCCCAGAAAAAGCCCGTTCGCGTAGCCCCAGCCCCGCAGAGGACGGCTGAACCTCTGCCGCTCTCGTCGGGTCACCAATCGGAGAGTGGCGCTCTGAGACGAGCCGGGTGATGTCATTACTGTGCCAGGCGCCGATGCTGCTCTCGCCCTCCTGCCGCCTACTGTGCCCAGCGTCTTCATGAATAATTCATATGCACGGGAACATGTGAAGGGCACATGCAGCCAGAGCTGGGGGTTTTTTATTTCTTTTTTTTTTTTTAGATTCATAAACACTGCATTTATGATTGTTATTTCTCTACCTTTACACATTTCTGAACAATAGAGTAGAGAACTGTAAAATGGTGTCCAAATAAATGTACTGTACTTGCTGTAGGTCTGCCAGTTATATGTACGGAAAACAGGTTAAAGGTTTTGTTTTTCACAGCAACCTCTCAAGTATTTCTCTCATGTACATCACCCTGACCCACACGGTTGCTATAAAAACATCGGTGGCACACATTTCCTTTCACTTTCAAGGCCAAAGCAATTTTATGTGGTGATGGGGGGAAAAAAAAAAAGCTAAGGATGTACATTTCATCAACACCTCCTGACAGACATTGAGCAGGACCTGATGTCGACCCCAAAAATCAGCATTCTGCTAACAGTTCGCTTGTGCCTCATTAAAGGCCGAGCTGTTGCCATGAAAACCCAGCAGAAAGGCCATCGGGGGTTCACAGTGTCAGCTCCCCCCACTGCTCTCCGCTCCCCGCCACCCTAACACACGCGAGAGTCATTACCAATCTGGCTAGATTACCAGATATCGTGTGGGCCGTCAGGAAAAGAGGGCCATATATCATAAACACATTAGGGACCGGAAGCTCTTGTATGTAGGCCGAACGTTTCCCCGCGACCGTGAACGAACAGAGAGGCTTCCGGCTGCGTCGTGGCACGCTGCCCCTCCTCTACAGCGCTGGGCACTAAGAGGCTGCCATGTTTCCAGGTAGAGAGCAGCCCCTCTCTCAGCTAATGGCACTCCAGCGAATGACCTTGACAGCTTGAAAATGAGCACATTAAGTAGAGCACTTAAATGTGCAATTATGCACTTGTTCCAGTCGAGGTGTCACTGCTCCGTAGGTTAAGATGAGAGTGGGGTTGGCAGCGGGGGGGGAGTTAAAAAAATAAAATAAATCATGTTTTTCAAATAGCCATCAAAACAATTAAAGGACCGGTGTGAAACGAACAGGAACGTCACTGCAATCGCTTAGGCAAATTTTTATTTCGTTTTTAAAAAAAGCAAACGTATAGGCGATATATATATATATACATACATATATATATATACAGAGTTAATCTAATGCTATATGTCCTGTATCTTGTTTAGACTGAATAATACAAACCATCTCACTGGGACATATTAGCCAGCAAGTGAACAAAATGTCCACATAGTCGATGTTTCAACAGGAATAAAAATAGTCAAGCGTAAGATTCTGGGGCCAAATTGTTATGGCGAGATGATTGCATCAAATTATCTTCAAATATATAAGGAACATATAGATGCAAGGAATTTGCCAAGCTCCTTCTGTTGTTTTCTTCCCACTTTGTCTCTCTATCTATACGTCTACGCTGCAATTTACTGCTAACTGAAATAAGAATATTCAAGGAGACAGAAATGTTTCTGTTACTGATAGAATGATTATTTTTAAATTAAGCTAGAACACACAGTCGCATTACTTTCATAAATCTCAAACGATTAACTTTAATATACAGAAATGTACAGAGTGCTGGATGCTCAAAAAGCGCTGCCCTCCCCCCAACTATCTCTATGTAAATATCTGCAAATCCACTGTACAACACATGGGCATATAGGACATATTTAAAGAACTATGAATCATTCTATCTAGAGTCTGTTGCTCCTACACTGTGCTGATTCCTGTTATTATTCATCAAGTGCAGTTGTCAGATGCTTTAGAAATACTCGATAGGAGCAGAAACAAATACTTTTAGCTGTTAAAATATTTAAAATATCATTACACAAATACCATGATTGGGACTTTTAGTCCATAACTGGAGCTCCAAGACAGGCTATTTTGCCACAAGCCCTTTCAATGTCATTCATTGATTCAGCCTGAGTCAAAGTTAGTTTTTTTTGTTGTTGTTGTTGCGCTCATTTGTAACCTGTTTGTGTTCGATCAGTTTTGCAGCTATAATCTTGCAGCTCCCCAGCGACTGCAGTAAAATGGCCACCAATAGAGATAATTAGCTGCCGTACTTATCTCCTGTTTACACAGTTCATGTGCAGCTGCTGCAGAAAACTGCTAGGCTAGCGCACAGTAATTAATCTGAAAACAAGACGGAATCTGAAATCTTTTCCGTCAGAATCCCATTCCTGTGCCGCTCTTTAAAAAAAAAAAAAAACTCAGGCTTTCGAGCCATCCTCACGAGAAATAGGCTCTTATTGATCAAAAGAGCATATTTCCATATTACCATGGTCACACAGTGGAGTCTCTGCTTTCATGCCAATAAATTTGCTCAGCTGGATCATTCAAACTAAAGCCCCTCGAGGGACTTCGACAGCCTGGAGGCATTCACGTCGATGTACCTCTTTCTCTCGGCACCTGGGAGTTTTCTCTCACAATCAGAGGATCTTCCACACGGAGGACAAAAAAAATAAAAAAAAGTGACAAAATAAAACACAGTTGTGCCAATGTGGTTGGGTTTTAAAGTGAGGCGGCGGTGAATGCGAGAGGAAAGAAGGAAAAAAAAACATCTTTACGTGCAGCAGATTTGCAAATAGCAGACAGATGTCAGCCACAAAGCACTTCCCTATTTGTATTTTCATGGTGGCCAGCACATCCCACTCTCTCTGGGGTTGCTCTTTGCTGTCATTTCAGCTGCCGAGCTCCTTCGTAGTGGGCACACGCAGCCATTCGCTGTGGTTTCAATGTTGCTAGGCTACCTCACCGCTCCACTGTTTTCTGTTTGAAAATCTACTGTTCAATAAGGCAGTTCAAGGGAGACCTGTGGGTTTGAATACTGAGTGATGTGAACCTGCAGGAGTCACTTGGAGCACTCATGGACTTGTTTCTTGTTCGAGATTCTTGTCTTTATTTCCTCCTTGATGTGATTACATAATTTCATTACCTGCCTCTTCAACCCATACATTCTTTCAATTTCAATATTCAAACGTTTCTATGCAAACCTTGCCTAATGGTGAATTTTCTCTTCCAAGATTTTCACATTTTCATATCTGTTTTTTCCCCCCAGACTTTTAAGATTTTGGGGATGTTATGAAATCTTTTGACATAAGACTGAAAGTCTGAGATTTTGATGTGGGTACCAGATATGCAAGTGAGTACGTTCAGCTTGAAACCCTGTATAAATGTTTATAACTCCTAAGAAAAAATGTAGTACTTTAGTGCAAAGTGGTATTGTCCAGAGGATCTCAGTTTGGGCACAAAAATATATTGTGATCATCTGCTTTTCCCTTTTAAACAGCCCTTCTTCTTATAACAAGTTTGAAAATCATAATAATCAGCTGTTGGGGGGTTAACCTGAATTAGCATGCGTTAACATGCTAGGAAGCAGTATGGTCTATTTTGGACAATGAAGTGAACAACCTCTGAATACTAATTTTCACGAACCACAGGACAATGAAATGGTACAGTTGAACAAACAGCACTAAAATCGGCTGACTCACTGGAAAGTGGAATATATAATAATTGAGTGGGTGAAACAAACACAGCTTACATTAGATATATTCGCGCATGGAGAATGTACTACCTTCAAATTCATCTTCTGCTGTCACTTATGCTGTGCACTACAGGGAGTGGAAGGAATTTTAAGGATTAAGCGAAATTTAGCCCATATAAAATCACACCAATTCATAAATATGTTCTTGTATAATTATACTCATATTTTACTCTGGTGAAATCGTTAAAATGTGATTCCATGTCAGAATATTATAAAGTACAGATGATAAAACAATATAAAGCATTTAAGTAGAAATTCAAGCAACAGGCAATGCGGGTCACACCATAGAAAAACAAGCAAAAGCAGAGCTGACTGTAGAGAACCTGACAGAAAGAAAGTATTAATATAGAAATCTTGCTGCCTGAGAGGGTCAAAATGCTGCAAGAGGCGACAAGTTGAATTCCATTATCTATCTGTTTGTTGCTTAAATTAATTGCTATTCCATCATCCAATACATTATGGAAAAGGGATGAAAAAATGGACAATAACTCTCTGTTGCATACTTAAAGCAAGAAAGTGAGATTCAAAATATATCGGAAACAAATGAACTGCAAAGAATATCCACCCAAAAATATTACAAGACTTAGTGAGGCACAAAATACAAATAGGAGTAAAACCTTAAACAATGCTTAACATTATAAAATATGGGTAATAGCCCCCCCTCCCCCTTTCTGCACTTTCTATTCTGGCATGCATTCAGCTTTGGATTTTGGGCTTATCCAAAGCTTGAACTGTCAAACACGCCGATTAAAAGGGTGAAGGGTGAACAAGCAAGCAGCTTGCCAGGACCCACACAATTTCAGTATTTCAGTTTTTTTTTGTTCTCCTTGTGTGCTCCCTATAATCACAAGTGTAAAACAGTTTGACCCCTGCACAATAGAAGGTCGGGCTTCTCGAACTTTGCTGGGCAACACAAGCCGACCCCCCCGACCCCGGCTGCGTGGCTACCTGATTTCCCCCGAGTCCCAAAACAAAAAACTCATTTGATGACCCCTCCATTGATCCCATCCTCCTCCACAGTTGGATTCAAATCATCTCTTTGTCCTCTGAATTTCATATATTTATGCTGCTTTCTTGTGTGTTTTGTTTCCTCTGAAATTCAATTTATATTCTTTTATCATCTTACATATTTACTGATCAAACAAAAGATGTGGGAAAAATATATTTTGTGTTTTTAGAACAATTTGTAGCAGCTGTGGCTATTTCTATGTGCCTTACCTTGGGCTAAGTTTGAAAGGATCTTCATTAATATTTCAAGTACACTTCTGGAAAGGTTGTTATATACAGATACTCAGTTAGCATACTCAATGTTTGTTTTTGGGTTTTTTGCTATAGTTTTTGAGGTTTACAGGAAATGGGCTGAACGGAAATTACAGGACATGAACATTCTTCCAGAATAACCTGTGCTTTCAAAGTTGAATGTGTAAAAGTCGAAGCAGTGATGCTGCCTTTATTTATCTAACAAATAGGGAATTCAAAGTGAAAGCAATATCCGCGTTTGCGTCTAACTTGAAAGGACGAGTAATGTTTTGGATTATTGTGGGTATTACTCTACTTCTTATTAGTAGCTGGCGTTAAACTTTTCATTAGTGTCCAGCTTTGCTTTCTTAAAAACGGTGATGCAATATCTATAAAGTAAGACATGTTTTAAATGTACATTTACTTTTGAACTACAGGACCAAGATTTGTCACAAACAATGCTGGACAATGATCGCAACGCCTGAATTCAATCAACTCCTGTCAATAATTTTGACATTATAATTTAAACGATTGCAATCATCACTATTGTTCTTCTTTTCATTGGTATTATAATCGTCCCAAAAACTATCAGTTAGTTTAGAAACTGAGAAGAAGACATTCTTCTCAATTATTGAGTACTATGTAAATATTCTTCCTCCTCAGACTAAATTATCTATTTTTCAGTCACGAAGAGCCTTTTAAATGATTTCAACCCCATTGAAGCATTAGCCAGTCTCAAGTAATGTAGTTGTGTGTTTATCTGTCTTTTCAGGTGGACTATTTCCGGTTGTGTGCATTTACCAACTTATTTCACCGAGTGTGTCTTGTTGTTTTTTAGGGAGGAGATTGGTGGGTAGAGGGGGGGGATCATGAAGACGGACGACGCTGTCACACCGGGATGGTGTTTGTCGCAATGCAAGCATTTTCCTCCGCTCTATTATCGTTACTATTGCTGATGTTATTGTTACAACAGCCGTCTCAGGAAGTCGTTGAGCTGCTGAGGCCGAAAGGCAGAGAAGTGAAAATGGGGGAACTGAGAAATTGGAATTCAAGAAGCGGAGTGTGTGTTGTATAATATCTGCATTTACAGATAATTGGGAGCATGGAGTATGACTGTCGCACATTCAGAATTTTTTATTTATTTTTTAACTGCCACACATGTGGCCACATTAAAAGAACAGAGTGTTCCAAGTGGGTTTGTCGTTGAGAACATTTGTATAGTTAACGGACTAATGTCAAACATGCTGCAAAACAAAGAATAAAGAAGGGCTTAGGGAATAATTTTCACTTCATACGCCGCAACCACAATGAGCTGTAATCACATGCAAAGCATCAAATCCAATTTTGTTCAAATGGTTTAAGCATGTAAAGGCATAAAAACAATAGTCAGAGTCGAGGTTTGGCCTGTTACCGCTCTCCTTCGTTTCATTCGGCTGTCCTTTAGTGACGCTGGAGCAGGTGTGATAAATGCTACCGTTTAAATCAAAGCCCTCCACTCTCTCCCTCCCTCAGCCCTCTGGGGAGAAACAGGATGCCTCCATGCAGATTGATATCAGGAGGCCCAGCCATCTCCTGCAAGCTCTGACTGATGGTCTGTCTAGATAAAAAATGAACTTTATACCCGCCGTTCTGGTTGTGATTCATGCGTCTCCTCTGCCATCCGCACAGACCTTCACTACTGTACATGCTCTCTGAAAACTGTACATTTTATCATGTACGTGTCCAGAAAAACACCAAAGTGTTTGCATTCACTAGCTTACATTCGCAAATTTTCCAGAGGCTGAACTAAACATAATATCAAAGGCAGTTTAAGTCTCCCCGTCAGATTCTGTACTAACTAAATTTTTTAAAAAGGACATTCATTTATTATATTATTTCATTGCAAACACAACTAAAACAAGATCTCATTTCTGTTAGCTTTGTTCATAATGTCTTATTTGCTAATGAAAACGTAAATCCACAAACTAGAGAATCGGAATTTTACATAAAACTAATAAAAAGCATTTAAATTCGGCAAACACAATTACCTAATTACCGCAATAGCCATCAAGATTGTCAACGAGACGGCTGTAAGCTAGTCAACAAGAAGATAAGAAACAAAAACATACCAATAAAGGCTCATAGACTGCTGTGCAAAAGCTTACTTATGGAAAGCTTAATGAAAGAAAACAAAGTAGAATAAAAATGCCAAGCAACAGGAATAATTCCAGTCTTGAAATGAAAATGATGCAAAACTCATCCTGTAGTTTGACGGAGATTCACTGGGTGTAGAGGGCTGTTGCCAGACACAGACCTTGGACATGGACCAAAAACTGTTGCTTTTCTCTGTTAAAGGACTCTATAATCAGAGATACCAGGTTTTTTTAGTCTGATTAAAGAGTGAACGTCTGAACGGCTGTAAAGTAGTCCAAAGTCTTCTATTAGAAGTAAAGGTATGGGACTCTGGAGGAAGAACGCAGAAGCAGAGATCCAAATTACCTAGTGAATGATGATTTGGGGAGCCATGTCATTTGCTGGTTTTGGTCCAGTTACCCCCCCCCCCTCCCCAAGTCTACAGTCAGAGAAATAACCTACAAGATTATTTTAGAGTGTTTTAGAAATCTTTTGTTTGACAAGTTTTTATGGAGATGTACACTAATAGGTCATACTTATCAAAATTGGCAGACTACATACCTGTGACATGTAATCACTGAAATACAAAAACTTTTGATGATATTAAGTTATTAAGACGCACCTGCAGCGTGGGAAAAAATATATAAGTATATCTTTGGATCTGTGTCATTATTGGCAGAGATTTTGTTCCAACTTCAAAGATGTGTTCAACCAACGTTCCCGTTTGGTCCCGTCAGCCCCTCCATACCATCATGAGTGACAGGCAGACAGAGCGTTGGGGTCACATTACTCAGAGTTAGCATTCTGTTCCTCTTCTTTCCTGCACCAACAACATGGTGAAGCATTGCACTTTGCGCTCCAAACGGGAGAAGGTAGTGTGGGAGGCGGTGGTGCAAAAATGTAAAACGCAGCCCCGGCTTTGGACTCCA
The DNA here is from genome assembly GCA_903067075.1 of Micropoecilia bifurca. Taxonomy (NCBI): domain Eukaryota; kingdom Metazoa; phylum Chordata; class Actinopteri; order Cyprinodontiformes; family Poeciliidae; genus Micropoecilia; species Micropoecilia bifurca. The sequence continues at coordinate 3,383 of CAEGAF010123989.1, read as the reverse complement.
ATTAATTTGCCATTTGAAAATGGAAAAAAATATATATTTATATATTTGCTGAGGAGGGTAATTGCACATAGATTAGCCAGTAACATCTCACTTTAGTCGCCTAGTGAAGACAAGTCACGCCTGATTCAAAAGAAAACATATTTTGACAATGTCGCAAAGCCTATGTGGGGTTTTGGATCTTCCGCCCTTTGCAAAACAAGTCAAGGGTGTTGAGTTGTCATGTTTAGTTGTTGTCCTTTGAGAGATGTTACATCGGTGAATAAAGCTGTTTCAGTAGCGCTTCCAAAATCAGTGGGACTGAATTCCAGGAACTGCACACTATTAAAAATTCAGAGGGCTAAGGGCAATGAGGGACTTTTGGAGTACAGAGCAGAAACAACCTATTATTAAAAACAAAAGCTATGTTTTTTTTTTCGACTAGAGTATTGTTTCACAGAAAGTAGATAAGAGGCATAACAATGCATTTGTTAATGCAACACTCTGGAGCTCTATGACAACACCAGGACAGCTATAGTTCAAAAGCTAAAGAAGTGGAAAAACCTGAAAAGTAGTTGAAAAATACAATATAATATTTGTCAAAGAATGTTAATCCTGAGGACATCAATGCATCAGATTACAACTGCAGTGTAACGTTAAAAATCAGCCAGAGTGTGGATGATCTTGGAGAGGTATGACATAGAGAGCATCCTGGCATCCTGGCCTTTTTCAGCTTTCATAGTGAGGTCGTGGCTGACCCACAGCAGCTGTATTGTCTGGTCAATGGAGCATTTTAAGAAGAACATCACCACCTTATTAGTGCAAATTGTAGGCCGGTAGTTCTATAATTTATTTAATGCAACGCTCTCGTGAGGCTGGCTAGTATAAAAATTGTGACCTGCCACTGAGCAAGCTTCAACCAATAGAATCTCTCCAAACACCAAAAATCCGCAATCTCTAAATCAATAGATATGTCATCATTAACAGGCCTCTTGTGCGTAGTAATTGGTACTTGCTTTACTGCCATATAGTTACAGCGAAACGCACACACCTCCAAATTGCGCATAGCATGGTTGCTTATAGGTGGAAGGAAGATGAGGGTGAAGTAAATGTACTTTAGAGTTGATGTTAAGTGCATTTACTTACTCACTGTCAAATAGAAACTCCTCCTGCTTTTCAAGTTTTGTGAAAAGCAGGAGGAAGAAGTGTGAGCTGTGGCTTGCGGGGTTTATAATATAATATCATAAAAGTCTCAGCACAAAACATTAAAAAATAAAGTAGATCCTCCAAAGAATTGCTACAAAGAAGTAGTTCACCACCATCTAAGTGTAAATGTGGGTTTATGACTGAATGTAATGCAAAGAACTTTGGAGTCCTCTGAACTCAATACGGTGCTAGATAAGTTTCCCATTTATCACCAAAATATTGGTATTATGTTCTGTGCTAAGCTAAAATTACTCACATATATTCCACAGCTGAGGAAACACTGTAGAACTGTGGTAAGATGACTGAGAACACATCCGGAAGAAGAAAATCAGGGTTGTGTTAGAACAAAGAACAAAGAATCGCGATTGCCTCGATGCTGAAATCGGGTTTGCCATCGTCCACTGACGTGTGAGCAGCTGTTGAGTTTCTGAGGACTTTGGGGATCCCTTATCTCGCTGTGATGGGGGCCTACCAATCTATGCTGGAAATTAAAACTGTAAAGTGAGATTCCCTAGACATAAGAACTAGAAAGTATTTTCTGACATCTAACCCTGATGTCTCCCATAGCATTTATGACACACATCAAACCCCAGCAGTCGATGGAACCATTTCCAAGGTTACAGTCAATCACTAGCATGTTGTGATGAAACTGAAACCCTTAGAGGCATGGGGAAAAAAACACAACCCCAGCAGTATAGGGAGCCAGACCAATTTTTCCTGGATCAAGAGGTATTAAAACTATAAAACACATCTGTTAAAGGCTGATTAAAGGTCACAAGAATCAAAAAGCGACTGAATGAGGTGGGGTAAAAGAAATCAAACAAATATTGATCTAAGGCCAGCTTCCACATAAGTAAAGCGATGGGATTTGTTTCAAGTTCATTCATGAAAAGGAAACTTATGTTATTTACCTAAGAGGGAACATGCTCTGCAGCAGATTCTAAATGTCAGAGCAGAACGCATGCACAGTCACTTTAGAAAGAATGTTTTTAAATCAAGTTCCTCCATAATAGATTTACTATTTCCCCCACTTTGGCTGACACATTCTGGCAGGTCATCGATTGAGATATTTCACTCTGGAAACCAAATAGACAGAGATTGAGGTACTTACCCTAATGAGACCTCTGTTCCTGCGGTGCTCTTTTGTGAGACCGTATTGAATGGGCACAGGGTATACATGTACCTGCAGAGGAAATAGAAAGGAAATGTGCCTACTAAATTAGATGGTACAGATGGTTGTACTTCTATGTCAGACAACTTTTCTTTTCACTTTCAATTCGCTCGGCTGATTTGCTCTATTTTGAGACTTTGATGAAAATAAAATTTGCTGGCATTTGATATTACTGACAGATTGTAGCCCACCACAGATGTTCAGCACGAGTAGAAATGCCAGCTAATATGCATCATAATACAAGAACACAGTTTTCTCTCTGCTGGACTTGGATGCACATCTGATTATCATCAGAAATGCTTGGTATAAATATTAAAGCCATCCTATCAAGGAATATGTTTCAGTATTAATAATGCCTTAAACGCACATGCGGCACGCAGTAGTGTCGAACCCAAACAGAATCATCATCAAACTGCAATCTCCGCTATCTTTTGCTCAGTTTGAAAGTCTCCAGCCAATTTTTGTCTAGTCTTTTCTGCAAAAAAAAAACAACATTAAGGGTTTTTGTCCATCCTTAATGTCAAGTAGGATTTCTGAGTCAACTCCAAGCAAGACCTTAAACTGCTGTGGGAAAGGCCCATCACACATACTAATCAAGTACTGGTTGCAAATGAAGAATCAAAAAGCTCCTGGATGAACGATGTCACGATATGTATGTATGTAATGTCCATTTCTTTTAACAGCCTCCAAATGATGACTAAATCGCTGGCATTGGTTGGGTAATCTTTGACTGAACAGTGCGGGTACATTCTGTGCTTCTCTTGGCTGACGTCTCTGGAGTTATCTCAAACTCCTCCAAATGAGCCACTCAGTCACAGAGAAACCTCTGGAAGTTCACAAAACTTTCAGGAACTTTAAGAAATGCCTTGCTAAATATTGTGCTGCTACGTACACATAGCATCCTCCATGGTCCATTGTTCACAATATACAAAAGCACACACACGCACGCGCGCGCACACACACACACACACACACACACACACACACACACACACACACACACACACACACACACACACACACACACACA
>CAEGAF010123967.1:0-24152 GCA_903067075.1 Micropoecilia bifurca | reverse complement strand
TAAAACCCAAAGCTAAACTCGGCTGTTCCACCTTGTTCCTCTTTGTGTCAACTGAATCGTTCTGTGCAATAATCCTTCGTATTTGAAAGATTCTGAAAGATTCTTTGCACCTGTTTTCTTTGTCGTGATCATAATGCCGACATCCACTTGAATCTGGGCAGCAGGGGTGAAACTGCTTCAAAGAAGGCAGCCCATTTACAATATGGCGCCCCCCTGTTGAGGGTGTCGGTTTCAATCTCCAATCGCTTTTTGTTCTCCGTCCTTTTCAATTTGTTTACATTTGGCCCCTACTGGAGAGGAACACTCTATTGATTAATTGTCCCTGCTTCCTGAGGCTCCGTTTAGACTCCACCCTCCCTCCCGCTTCTGTACCCTTACAGTTTTACTGCTGTCTTCTGTTATTGAGATGTAGCCCAGGTTAAGGCCTTAAATTGAATATTAAACTCACAAAAAAGTGAAAACATGTAACATGTACACAGCAGTTTAATTACAACACATGTTGTTTTTTGGTATGTTTAATTACACTAACTAGTTTTTAGCTTCTATTTAATAAAGCTTTTAAAAAACACACCCACACCCATCTACAGGCGTTTTCTTCTCCCAGCTTGTTTTGCATTCATGTTTTGTGACATCTTCTTTTTCAGAGGGACGCTTTTTTCTATTTTTTTTTTTCATGAAAAGCACCTGTCTGAAATTCTTCAGAACAATTTATTCGATTTGAAAGGAATCATTCCAGATGAAAGTTGAAATGCTATTGTAAAAATGGCCTTTCAGTTGCCTGCCTTTCGCTTGAAGATAAACAATTTCCCATGAATATATGGCTGGGGTGCCCGCTATCTATCACTGAAATCAGAATGTGTCCCATACTGAGCCTATTGTAGTCTATTAAAGGGAATCCTTCCCTGTGGCAACCATTTTGCAGGTTTCAAGCAGATAAATGCCTTCCAAGAGGGATAAGAATGCATTTCTACAAAACTGCATTAAAGAGTAATGTTTGTCAACTACTCCGATAAAAACTTCACAGTCACAATTCTCTTTTTTTTTTTTCAGTGGCGGCAAAATGCATTGGGGGTGGAATGTGTAAAAGCTGATTGGTGTGGGGAGGCTGCCTACAGGTTAGCGGGCCTCATTTCCAATCTCTGACAGCAATATGTGTCGCTGTGTTGCTCCATCCCGATTGCTCATGTTGAACACAAACCATGGTCACTCTATATATGGAAATCTCTGTCTTCGGGGTGGAAAAAAATTAAAAAGGTGAGATTGGCACTTTAACCCCAGTGCCCTCCCTGAAAATATGTTTTAGTCCGATACATTATACTACTGCGAATTATTTATCAAGAAGATACAAGCTTGATATTTTCAGGAAAAATAATGAGATGTTGAGGTGGCAGCTGGAACGTTCTGGTCCAGCAAGCAGGATCTATGAAACGGGGGAAATGAAGTAAATATGGCGGGCTGGTACACGCACATGCGGTGAATGTGAAAGAGTGGAGTGCGGCGTGCAGGTGGCAATTGCCAAAAACCATATGCTTTTTTTTAACAATACAAATTTCCTCCCTGATTCATCCCTTTCATCTTTTTTCTCCAGCGTATGATGTGTAGGTGACCTCAAAGCTTAATTTACTTTTTAGCTTCCTATCTTACCACAGGCAGTCCCAGACCATTGATATATAAAGGTCCCATCGTAGTGATTATAAACTGATGATTTTGTCACAGCAGTTGTACTTAATAACTTAAGTAATGTCTCTTCAAAGCCTTTTTCACCCAAATTGCAGTTAACCACATAGTATAGGGTACCTTGCTTCTTTTAAACATAAACTCCTTCCACACAAGAAAGTGTTTTTTTTTCTTTCTGAATCATATAGGTTTTTAACTATTTGTGTCCTGCAGCCACATAAAACTTGCATTTTAGGGGACACTAGATGTTTTTGTTTTAAAAATGTGTTCCAGAGGGAAACTTTCACTCATGTGAATCGTGAGCAATACTGCTAACTTGACCTATAACTCAAAGTGCTTCATATATATATATCAACGATAGTGGGTTGCATGTTTGTTTTGCAGTTCATTAGTTTCATAATGTAACATGACATTGAGAAGAAGCTCGACTTTGTTGTCGCACTGCAGAGAAGACTCCAGACGCACAAAGTCGGTCTCCATTCACGTTTCCTTCTTGTGTTTGCCACTGACCGCTTGCGGCTGCTTTATGTCCAAGCGCCATACTCCATGTTCAGCACGACTTGCAGGTGTGGGGGAGTAAAATTTGTATTTTCTGATATTTCTGTGCGGATGTGTTTTTGAAGCAAACAATTGAATAAAATCAGGGACATTTTTGAGTATTTTGTTTTTACTTTTTGAAACATGTATGTGTGTAAATATTTATATATAAAGAACAATGTTTCTCACCTGTGGCTATAAAGCAGCTCTTGAGTGTCCACCATCATTTGGATGCCAAACAAATGAGCTGATCTGAAATACTCCACCTGTTGAAGCAAAGTCATCCAGTTGCTATTGCGGTTCATACAAAGTGAACGTGGAGAGAGAGATAAATAAAAACATCTATTGACGCTCTCTGAATGCTGTAAAGTTGAAGTGTGCTTCTTCTCAGGCAACCGTCAGAACAAACAGGGAGACGAGCAAAGCATTAATTTTTCTCAGACCCCGACAGTCATCACTTTCAATTTGCCGTTTTCTTTCTTTTATTTTGAAGAATAAGACAGTCAAGGCAACACTTGATGTTTTCTCAGTACATCGGCCATGTTTATCTTCCAACCCTATTCATAAGGACTAAGTGGTATTTAAAGCTGAAGTATGGTTTATGTGAACTTTTGTACACCGTTTTATGTAATTTACATAAGATGCTAAACTTTAACAAATTATTAAATGCACAAGAAATGGAGACATTGAGTTTTGTGTTTTGTTCATTCTAAACAATGCAAATATGTTGCTCAGATAAAGTAAAATAAAAGCTTTTCCTTTTTCTCTGAAGACTTCCCCTTCCCTGGCCCAAGCTCCTGTCTTTGTTTTGAATTATTTCATCTACTCAGAACATCCCGTTGCTTTTCAGAGCCTCTTTTGTTCTTGTGAAGGGGGTCTTTTATTTGGGAGAAATCTCCCATCTCAGACCAGCGCTTTGCCTTGATGCAGATCTTCATTAATCTCCAGGGCCGCTGCAAGCTCCACGGCAGCCCCGCCGATTTGATGGGAATTGAATTTGATGCCGTATTGTGGCTCAAGCGGGAGGCAAACAATGGTCTGTGTTCCTTCCTGTGTCTGTGCACAATCGGAGAGACCCAATTAAATAATTTGGTACAATAAAGGGAACAAAGGGATACCCAGGCATAAAGTGAGGGCTTCGGCATTTGCATGCTACCCATTTCTGTATCATGTTAATTAATTTTCTTTGAAACCTGCAAGGGGAGGCACAATAGGAGGAACAATGCAGCTCATTTTAAAGGATGTCTGATGATGTTTTATGTTTATATGACAAGCAAAAATCAACATTTTCAAGGAAAGGAAAATCATGTGTTTCTCAAGCGTCTATTCACTACTAAAGAAAATAGTTTTATCAATATAGAATTTTATGTTGCGATTTTGTAGTCTTGAACTTCATTTTTGTAATAGGTCTTGCAGAATAATTTTGCATCTACAATGGTCTTTGTGATGACCTGCTCTCAATTAACCGTCTGTGAATGGTGTGATATGTAACCGCTTTTGTCGATGGCAACACATGACATTCAATGGAGGGTAAATGAATTATCCACAACTGGCCTGTGATAAGCGGTGATGGGACCCGTATGGAGCTGTCAGTGGACTGCTGGTGGGCTCTCTAAGTCCAGGCAGAGTAATTGAAAGAAATGAGCCATGGAGTTGACACATTAGGAGACTCCCCAGAGATGAACCACACACACACACACATGCATGCACACACACACATGCTCAATTCTTTTTTTTTTCTTTTTTTTTACTATATCATCCGCATAGAGAAAATCTCACTGAAAGTCTAACCCAGACAATGTCAGCAGCCTGATTGGTACTGAACTGAGTCCTGCTGTAGGTGAGACAGGGTGTAAGATTGGTTAGGTCTCCGTCTGGGTTAAGGGGATAATGAGAAACTGCCCCGCAGTGAGTTAATCAGCTCATCACTCTCCCAGCACTGCCATTTATTTGCTGTTTATTCCGCAGCACAGGGCCCCAGGGGGAGGCCTGTCTATGAGGCAGCACCTGCAGCCCCCCCTCCCCTCCCTGACGCTTGATTTAGTACTGGAAATGCTGCTTGTGGACCAGATTACACTGGACAGTGATCAAACCTTATTTGCACTCTGATTAGACAAACTGCTGCCTGCACTGACCAGGCCGAAGCAATTTTCCTTAAGCGGTTTTCTATTGCTGCCTCATGTAGAAATGATTAACAGCCTGAATGAATGAGGTGGCCATTCACACAGCACATTATAGGCTCAGAAATTTGTTTCTGATAGAACAGGGGGCAGACGTCCCGAAAGAGAATAAGACAATGTGAAAGGAGTAGCAAACCTGACAGAGATGGATATGATTTTTCTCTTTTTGTTTGCATTTAGTTAAAAATGATACATCAAAAAATAATTATTCTCTTCTCCATAATCAGTTGTAAAATCTTTATTTGCTTTACAGTAAATAAACTCTTATTATTGCAGAACAGCTTTTTCTCAGGTTTCCACAGGTATTTTAACAATTTGCCTTTGTTAGATATAGATTGGGTGATTTCTTAAGGCAATTGTCTTTACTAGATTTTATGTAGGGCTGTCAGAGTAAGATGGGGTTAACACAAATGTACAAATATCAACAATTGTGCAAGTGTTTGGAAAATGACTTTACATGCCACGTATAATTTTTCTTTTTAACTCACAGTTAAAAAGAAACACTTTAAACACTTGATGCCCCTATAAAAAGCACTAAGGTTTGTTTGTAACATGATGAAAAGTGAAAGAAATTCAAAGCTGGTGGATACAATGCCAATATATAACCCCAAATAACAAACCAGACCTGGATTATTTTTGGGTCCTTCTTAACCTTTTTATATGTTTTCCTCCATCTTCAGTGTCTTATGTGTACTCATGCATGAGCTTGCACATGCTAGTAAGAGCACATATCTTGTAACCTTCAAACATATTCTATCGAGAGAAGGTCCCCCGTTGCTTTCAGAGTGGGAGCCACTCCACCTTGGTCATTGTGCTGAAGATTTTTTTGTGCTTTAATGGTGCACAAAGCTCGCTCTTTCCACCAAATGATCAGACCGTCTTAAATGTTTACACAATGCACCTGAACCTGAATGGGTGCCTACAGTATGCACTGTAGTGCAGCGGCAAAGTCTTCTCTCCCTCCCCCATTCTCTGCTTTGTGGAGAAAAGCAAAAGTATTAATGATGTAGTTTTCTGATTTGCTCTTTTTTGCCCGTAGAATACCTCTCCATCATCTTTCTGGTATTTACAACATTACCATAACCCTGATGCAAGACCCATTTAGAATTTTGCTTGAGTGGCTGGCAGGCATACTGAGGCAAAAGGGAGGATTATTGTAAGGAAAATGTACTGTATAAACACCTGAAAAGAATAGATGGCAATGCTCATAATGGAATCTGAAAGCTTTCATTTTTCTTTTATTGTCTCTCCTTCCTTCTCCAAACAACCTTCCCTTTTTTCCAGCTATCAGAGCAAAGTTCTCAGAGAGAAAATGAAGTGCATTCATGCATCCTGAAAGAGGCTTTTAAGGTTGAGTACAGCTCAAACAAAGAGGAAGGTGAGCTACGGCTGGCCCGACTATGACTCAATGTTTATAACCTTGCTGTGCAGAATTTAAGAATGCTGATGAATTGAATGGAGCTGGCTATGAAGCACATCCACTTCACAATGCGGGGACTTATTGGTATTCATTAGTGCTTTTTGTCCAGGTTGCTAAAGTGACACGAGGTGTTAGGCTTTGTGAAATGTTTCTGGATGATTAAACTCTTGCATTCAAAGCTGCTGATGAATTTCAGTCGGGAAACTGAAACTGGTAGTTTTTTTTCTTTTTCTGAAAAAAAAAAATCATTCTCTACAATAAGTATATTGATTTACTTAGCTGAAATGACATGTATCTTGAAGATTAATGTATGGTTACGATAAGATATAAAGAGCATTTTATTCTCGACTGTCTGACTCTCTCCTTTTTAATTGTGTTAACTGGTGATCAAGGCTAATCAAGCATTAGCTTCTCTTTGTATTCATCCATCCAGATAGCCATCCAACCAACTAAGCATACTCTTGTATTTTTAATTCACAAACCTATTAGTATGTGAATCTTGAGGTTAAATGTGTGGTTATGATAAGACATCAAGAGCATGTTTCTCAGTTGTCACACCCCCCTCTCTCTATCTATCTTGGGTCCCTGCTCTTCATTTTGCTAACTGGTGCTCAAAGCTGACCAAGCATCAGCTTGCCAGTTCTGACAAATGGGCTGCGTTGAATTGATGGCAGGCTGGAGGAAAAAAAAAAGAGAGAGATAATCCCAGATAATGTGGACACAGTTTTCATTTCTTGTCACCCAATTAAACTGCAATTATCCCACTTGGATAGGACAGAAAAGTGGAAAGAATGGCTAAAGAATGGGAGAGCGGGGGCTCCCTGGGACACTCTCTACCAGACACATTAGTCCAGATTTGCTCTGTCCCGATAAAAAGAAACCCATTTCTCGCACTTGGCAGTGCGCGGTGAGTGGCAGACCAGCTGCAACCTGGGGTTTTTAGAAAAGAATGCCTGTGCAATGTTTGCGCCGTAGCTCAAAGTGGATGGGAAGAAAAAGATCAAAATGTATACAGGTTGTTGCCCCATTAGAGTATTGTGCCGTTTGTGTGGCGCTCCATGCATCTTTAACCGAGCACACAAAGATTTTATCCCACAACAGTCCATATAGATTTTCTCATATTGTTATTATGTTAATGTTGCGAGACATATTGTCAGAGGGGAACAAAACTGAAACTTTGCCCTTCAGTGATCAATGTGAGAACCCTGGAGTGTCCTACACAGGGGTCTGAAAACCTTCAAACAATCTTTTGGCATCTCCAAAGGAGCTCCGTCTGAAAGCGTGCATGCACCTACTGTTCCTTACAAGAGCTGGGGGAAAAAAGCGACGCTTCCTCTGTGAATTGTTTGCCTCCAGATGAATCGAGGCTAAGTGAAACTCTCCTGTGGCACAAAATCTAAGAAGTAAATTAATGTCCTCTGTAATTACTGTTTCCCCTCTTAGTAATTATCACACAGGACAGTTTATGGATTACCATATTGATTTTACTTGACCCTCTCGGCGAGGCTTAATCTAAACAGAAGGGATACTTTTGGCTTGTGCTGCTGAATGCAAACAGCCCTCGGGGGCTGCCTGGTGGAGATTTGCTCTTTAGGCGTGTCACATCATCTTCCAGCAAGCATCCCCATGGGATGACAATCTGACTCTTGCAGGGTCCTGCCCTTTGGTTTAGCTGTCTATTCAGAATGTTGCTCTGCACGGATATTTCCTTTAACACAACATGAAAAAAAAAAATAAAAAATGCGTGAGTGAAAAAGTAAGAAGAGCAATCGTAAGAGTAATTCATTAATCTTCACGCAGATGATTAGCTCCTTTGAAGTCTTTGATTTTTGAAAAGCCATGTTCCTTTGCTTTGCCGCTACCCCCCTCCTCTCACAGGCTGTTTAGATAAACACTAGAAATAAACAGATTATTTAAAAATCATTAGCCAAACATCTTAACGCATTAACCCAGGCTGCCTCCTTTTTTTTTTTTTTTTGTTTGGTGGGGGGTTATGCTGATAAGTGTTCTAACTCTACAGAGGAATCTAATGATGTTGTCGTGTTTACTGTGTGCACCGTGGAAAGAGTATGTCACTGATCATGGAGAGGAGAGAATACTGTGTCAAAATGTGATCAATAATTCCTATAAGTGCTCCTCTGCATGAATAACGGCTCGATTGGGCGGCCAAGACGAGAGGCTGGAGCATGAATGCAGGCTCTCCTCTGCTGTGTCCATCAAATAATGAGATCACCTGAGACAGCCTGTGGTGGACCCCCCCCCCTCTTCACCCAAACACAAGGTGCTGACAGGACACTTGCCCTCCCATTGATCATACCGCCACTCAAGCCGGTGCTTTGGGGAAACATGCGCACACACACAATCATACACGTCGAGATGCAAAATTACATGGTAAACATGTAAATGTCAGACACTTTTTTTACCCCTCCGTCCCCAATGTTTTAAACGGCGACCAGAAAATGATGGACATTGATTACGGTTTTTTAATAAATATGGAAAAGCGTGAAACTCTAAAAGTTATAGTTGTCAGGATGTCTTTTCTTGTCTGGCTGCTACAGACATACAGTATGTGCCACAAAGTCATGTTACATTTATGTTTTATGTTGTTAAAAGATGTACAAAATGTCTAATCTGAAAAAAAAGGGAAGGCACCCTGGGTAAAACAACACTCGCTCACCTAGAGAGACGTGACATTCAGCCACAACAATGAACCCTGTGGAGAAGCTTCGTCATTTCACTCCTGTGAGAAGTGGGATTTTTTTTCATCTCTTTCTCTCTCTCTCTCTCTCTCTCTCTCTCTCTCTCTCTCTCTCTCTCTTCTCACTCTCAATGTCATGGTTATTATCCTGGTCACTTAATCTCCTCAAATAAGATTGATTTCTCCTTTCAAGCCACGTTAGAGTGCCCCCTGTCAGAATGCGCTCAGGCCATGGGAACCATAGAGGATCCAATGCGTCCCCACAATCTTCCCATTTGATGGAGGTCACAGTGGCTCGAGCTGTTTCTTTTGACTTACTGATGAGTGGACGCTCAAAGGGCCGCTGTCATTGTCACAAAGTGATAGAGGAAAGTGCATCTATGAGCCTGCCACCACACTAACCCATGCTTCCACTTTGAATCGCCAGGTAATTATAAACTTTTATTAGAAGTGTCAATATCAACGATTGGATTACTTTCCCCGTTAAATGCTGCCGGGTGATTAGCGAGTCTAATTCATGAAGGTGAAAATAATGTGCAAAAGACATTTCACAAAATGTAAGTTTAATTCTAAATGCGTGCTAAGTTCAGAGACATTTACACCAAACTTAAATAAATGTTTACTAATGAAAGCCCCTTGTCAAGGACGCAGTTTTTTGGTTCAAACTTGATGTAATCGTTATTTTCTCTAGTGTAATTATATAATTTTGTTTATATAAGTCACATAATTCGAGGTCTAAAGCACAACAGACAGTGTTTTATGCAACATGCAGAATTGGGTATCTCAAAAGGTTTTTTTTTTCCTTCTATGTTGGAGGCTTGTATTCATTTTTTCACTTTCACAGACTCATGTACCTGAAAAAAAATAATAAACTGAATAAATGTTGACCCTTGTTCCCAACTTTTCAGCGTTGTTTCTATTGATTTCTCCAGTCGAGATGAAAAATGTTTTTGATGAATTCTTCATTTCTCATTCAAAACAGGAGGGAAATTTAAATAAGGGTCAAAGGTGGTTAATAGCCTGGAAATCATTTAATGTAAGTGTTGTGCAATGTTAAAGATGAACAAGTCACCTTTTGGAGTTTTTTTTTCTCGTTCCTCTGAAGGACGCCGCCGCCGTTATGAAAGACCAAAAAAAAAAGAAGAAAAAAAAGCATGTGTTGCTGCATTGCCACAGGTTCAAGGAGATTGGATCACTTTTTGTTTGCGGGAGCAGCCTCAATTCAGCTTTCACATAAAGAGCGAGAGACTGGGAGAAGACTGAGAGAGAGCAGTCTTTGTGAGGTTGAAGGAAAGGATGAAAAAAAAATTGCCTTGCTGCTTCAGTTTTCTCTGATCCCAGCTGAAACTATAAATGTATCTTAGAGATGAGCTATCTGTGCCACGAGCAGGCCCCTTTTCTTTCCCCTCTGTCTCTGTGATGAGTTAGCAGGACCTGCAGTGATAAAGCTGATAGAAAGGGGCCTGCTATCAGGTGGCAGTCTGGGTAATTACAACTCTCCATTTGGGGCTTTGCAGTGATGTGGCGGGGATAAGGGAGGGAATAATGAGGAAGAGAAAGCCAGACGATAATGTATCTCCTAAATTGTTCAAAATAGTCCATCATGGGACGAGTCATCTCATAGCCTGCAGGTAAACGGAAACATACAGCTGGGGAAATAAGTGTTGAACACGTCAATGCTGTTTCTCTCAACATATGGATCTAATGCACAGAGATGTTGGTAACATCCCAAGTCAATCACATAAAAAAAAAAGTCTGTAAATGAAATTCAGTTTAATAAAGTAGAATGAATAAGAGAATAAGTACTTAAGAACTGATGAAAGGAAGCTGTGAAAAGGCACTGAAAGCCATCAAGCTATCTGAAAATAAAAGGTTTCCTATTCCCAAGGTGTTACAATTATTATGACTGGTAAGAGGAAAGAGCCTTTGTGGTCTTTCTGTTGGAAAACATATTGATGGCATTTGTTGAACACATACTTCTAACTCCATGAATCTTTCAGCAAAAACAAAATGAAAGCCTTAATCCAGGAGTGGAATGTGGTTAACTTGTATTTAACCATAAACCAGACATGATGATGTTCTCCATGTAGGACAGAGGAGTTGACCAAGTTCAAAGAGCCACTCGACTTCTAAACACAGTGACTTTTGGAAGTGGAAACAAAATGATGATGTTTCTCAGCAGGTTGGTTCTGGGAGTTCTTATGACTGAAGGTTAATGGAGAAATGTACTGTAGCGTTTTCAATGAACATCTGAAGACAAGTAAAGACAAACAATCCCAAACACAGCCAAGGAAACTGTCAGTTTGTTTTAGAAAAAAATATAAAGCTGCAAAAATGGCCGCTTTACTCAGCTTGAATTCAGTTCCAAATCTGTGGAAAGAAACCGACAATCAGGGCGCTGAAAAAAACCTTCAACATTTGACGACAGTTTATGAGGAAGAATGGGTCAGTAGCACACCTGACAAATGCTTACGACTCGTCTCTACGTACTAGAGATGTCTTGAAGGATTGTTACTGACATCTGGTATGAATCCCGTGTGAATAGCCCCATTAGAAATATATTTACTGCGATAACTGACATGTTCAATACTTATTCTCCCTGCTGTATGCCCTCTGGGGTGGTGGAGGCAGTGATCACAGTTCAAAAATCTGACTTCTCAAAGGCTAGGAAAGGCCGCTACTGTTATTTTTTTCCTTTAATGATACAGGAAGCCATTTGATTGCCGCCGCTATTTTGTGTGCCCCTCGGGGTGCGGAGATATTCTGCACTGTGAGATTACGAATAATACTTTGACAAGCGACGGTTTAAAGATGAAGGTCTTATCAGCCCCAGCGGACTCGTCGTGCCTCTGTGTTGCCATTCTTCCTGGGTAATGTGCTTTCAAAGTTTGTTGTATCTGTCAGTGCGGGTCCTCGAAGACTCAGCTGACAATCACTCCTCTTCTCTCACCATCATTCACAAACACGCACACACGCACACACACACCTACACAGCCCTCAGGCCCAGTTGCCTGTATGAGTCCACAATGTTGGATACACACCGCTCTGTGTTGTATTTGTGCACGGCTGTGTGTTTCATTGTGAATTGCAGCTCTCCTCACCAAGGGATCATGACCACTATCAATAGTATTTCCCCCTAATGTGATTAAGTTAATACTGCGCTCTATGAGGGGATTATATCTCAATTCCTCTTGATATGCGTAATATTTAGGTTGTGGTTGAGTAAATATTTTGGTTCTTCACCAAAATAATTCCCACTGAGACAAAGACACACAATTCTGCCCTAAGGAGCAATAAAGACTGTATAATTAGAATGATTAAAGAGCTGCACAACTCATTTGGCACTTGCTGAATGTATTTTCAGAACACAAACCTTCAAAATAGGTCACATATTTAGACCACATAAAAAAAACTTTATTCACATTAATTATACTTTTTTTTAATTTGAGACATTCAGTGTGACTCATTTGAAGTGATGCTGAAGTCGCCATTGTCTCTTCAAGCAATCCCATCATAATGTTGCCTTTGCTCTTAAGCACATTTTCTGTGTATTGTAGCAGCCGAAAAGGCACCTCATTAGACAAAATGCCATCTAATTCAAGCGCATTCATCTTTAAACTGTAATCAATTGGACCGTTTTACAACCTTAAACTGTTTGTCATTAGCACTTTATCAAAGGAGAGATAAGACGGTGAGGGTAATGGTGCATGATGGTGACAGAGGAGCTTCTCGGCATGTTCCACATCGTGCAGTTAAAGATACTATCCAATATTTTTTTTCTTTTGGTAACAAATGTACTCTATAAATAAAAACACACTTGGGCAATGAAGAATGGATTTACAGAGTAGGATTTTACGAACTTGAACGGTGGTAGAAAGCTGTTAATTCTGCTTTGTTGGCATTTGTCTCAGTGACATCACAGGAGGCACGAGAACAATGCGGGTCAGGTGGCATTAAGCATCAGGTCCACTTGTTGATGTGCAGCGACTGTCAGCAGACTGACTAAAAAGAGAAAGTTTGGAAATATTTGTAGGTATTTTTTCTTTTTAAAAAAAAAAAAAAAAAAAGACATTTAAATCTACAATTGCCAAGCTAAGACTAATACAAGATTGGTAAATGTATTTTATTCTATAGAAACCACAAAGCAAGAAGATTTGGCTGAATTTAGTAGATGCTTACTCTATACTTTTCCCTATGCATGCTCTGCAGTCAAAACACATTTAAATAAATTACATATGAAGTCTTATTGTAATATTATTATTTTTTTAGGAGATGTGCAAATAGCTGTTGTTTTTCTAAATTTAAATCAAACAATTGTGTTATTATTATGTATTGGGTAAATACAGTATGGTTAATGTTTAAATGTTATAAAACCAAACAACTTTAGATAACCTGAAAACCTTTTCTCCATATAACTGCTGAGTTATTTCTCACTTATTCCATCTGGTTGATTTGTTGCAATGATAACAATGGTAAAGTTTGTATACAGGCAATTTGGCAGCGTTAAATCCACACTGTGTTGAGTCTATTTGGTCCTCCTCAGAATTGATTTGTGTTAATTTAACTCTTAGAATTATTTCAAGAAGAGGCTGAGTATCATTTTAAACTATTTTAATTATTAAAATTACTCAATTTTAACAGACAATTTTCTGCATGAGTGTTTCTGCTGTTGTGCAAGACAAAATTGGATGCAATGATCAGATCACATTTATTTTTGTAACATTTTGGCCAGAAATGATCTTGGAATATCTTTGATAATAAAATCTAATGGAAACTTGGCTCTTCTCACAAAACACCTTTTGGTACATTTTGGTGCTGCTTTTCACAATACAAGGAAACACCTGTGAAGGAAAGGGAATTTGATTTAAAACGTACAATTTAAAAAGACAAAGATGATCACACTTGAATGTAGGAAAAATAACTGATTATGGGATGTCAGCAGATGGATGTATGAATAGAGGGTTAATTTTAAACTGGTAGAATTTATTATTTTTTATCAACAATTTACAAACAGTAAAATAAACGGAACATTCTTTCAGCAGATGACTCTGCGGAAATGGAGTTTGCTTGATTTTACAGAAAAACCTTAATCGCGATTTTATTGCTTCACTGGAGAACATACATAAACTACTTAGATCTGTTTTTTTATTATTATAACAAAACATAATTACACTTTCCACAATAATATTCCCACTTATCCTTCTAAATGAATTTCCAGATTTGTTCTTATCTTAAATCTGATAAGCAGCAATTAGAGCAGGACTGGTCTTCACAAGCATGTGGATCATCAAACAGCTCAAAAGAGGGAGGCTGACCCCTTTTTTTATTTTTCTCTGCAGTTTCCCTCTCGGCTCGGCCTGTACCGGAGCAGCCGCAGCTGTGGAGGATAAGGGGAAGATGGAGGCAGAGATGTGATCAGGCAAGCAGAAAGAAAAGCCAACATCAGGTACACAATCAAGACCCCTCCCTCTTCCTCTTCTTACAAAACCTCCCTGATAATGAGCAAACTTTCATGTGGCAGCAAAGTACTCCCCCTACTTTGTGGGGGTTTGAAGTGCCAAACACCAGATATTGTTGTTTACACTCTCTTCTTTCTTTCATAGTCAAAGAAAAGCCATCTGATAGCAAGAGGTCAACTCGTGTTCCCTTGAAATCAATTTATTCCCAGACCCGATTCCTCTCCCTCCTCCCGCTGTGGGAGAATAAGAGCTTGTGAAGGATGAGGAGGTAAGTAAACATCCCACAATATTCTGAGCATTTGCTGCTCAGACTTGGATTATCCAGGGACTCCTCATCAACATTCTTTATAATTTACTGTGCCTTCTCCAGCACTTTGGAGTGTTGAGTTGAATAAAGTGCTGGGTGCTATCATGGAGACTCTTGCACCTCCAGGGGGACTCCTTTAACAAAGTGATGGCTTTAGCGCTTTAGTGTGAACTGTGTGCGATCTGTCCGAGGAAAGGGGTGGAGGGGGGGAGAAAGTCCCCATGGGCTTGTTGTGGCTGCTGTCTGCTTTCTATTTGCATGATATTCTTCCCCTTTTTCAGCCTTATCACTGCTTCGCTGTGAGGAAGGCAGTGCTGGCTGCCGTCTCAGAGGTTGGACCCAAGCTTTATCAGCAGGTAATTCTGCCACTCTTACTAACTCATGTTGAATTATTTAAGTGCTATTTCTAGGAGCCGTGTGTGCAAAAAAGAACGGGGGCCAGACTCGAGTGTTTATTTTCCATTTTAATCAGATTTCAATTAATCCAGAAAATGTCATAAAATAAAAGAATGTTCTCACCTTCTGATGATTTGTAAATGCATCTCTGGAAAAAAAATAAAACATGTTAGTTTCTCTTATTTTGATATGTAAAAGGTATGCGTATGAGTTAAATGAAAAATGTTGTAATATTTTGTAACAAAAATTCCTAAAAAAATGTTTTTAAAATGTGATTTTGGGCATTTATTTGCAGAAAGTGAAAAATGGTCAAAATAACTAAAAAAAATCAGATCAAATAAAAATGCAAATAAAACATCTTATTTTAAATATCACAGAATAATTTCTTCTCACTTGGAAAGCATTCAGAAATAATTTTTGTTAGAAACAGACCTAATTTTTAATCCCAGTTGTTGAGCACCACATTTCTTCCGCACATGCTGTTGGGTTTAAGCGATAACCTCATCAGAATAAGAGTGTCGGTGTCGAAACTCAGTAGATAATGTTATATGTGGAGATGCAGAATTGTAGATAAAGCAAATTGATTTAATAATGTCAACTGAGTCAATATTCCAGGTAAAGCCTTTTAGTAGATCAAATCTACCACTAACACTGGAAGGCAACCATACCCACCATCATGTTGCTCGCCTAATTTGCCACGACAGGCCACAGTAAATAAATAAATATGAATATTTTTATAAGAAAATGATAAGAAAATACACTGGCTGTCACATTAGTACATGCTGAACTGGGCCAAAACTTCTACACGGTTGAAATAACAGACTTATTTATGACTAAAATAATAATAAGAAAGGCATTCATAAATATGAAATAAAACTGACAGTAAAGTGGAAACGCGAAGAGGGGGGCTTATCAAAAATAAAAGGAAAAAATGAAAAAAGAAAGCAGGTCCTCCTGAAGGCGTACATGTCTGCACACACTTCTGCTCCGATAACAACTTTCACTACTGCAAGGAGGCTGCGCAGGCAATTGTGTTTGCACGCCTGTGTGATGAGAGGCTGCAGCTCCTGCAGAGGGAGTGGGCCGCTTCTCTGCAGGAATGTTATCGGGGGGCTGAATGACAAGGCCGACAAAACAGGGTGGGGGGCGGAGAGGCGCGGCGTTGAGAGATGCTCGGGTCGGTTTTGAGGGAAACAGGTCTATCTTTCATCTGGACCCTTTTTGTTAATTTGGCGCGGATCATCCTCACCTTGTCAGGTTTCCTCTGGAGACAAAGGTGCGCCGCAATAAATCCCTCTTTAATCCTTGTTAAGATATTTTTTTCTTCTGGCAACTTACTTTTTAAAAAAAAATTTAATAATAATAATAATAATAATAATAATAATAATAATAATAATAATAATAATAATAATAATAATAATAATAATAATAATGTGCAAGCTGATTAGAGCAGAGCGTTAAAAAGGACAACTGGAGTGAATTGAATTTTATATCCTAATTTAAACGCTCAACCTGCAGCTTAATTTGTCATTTATAATATTGCTCAATGCCGCTTCTTTACTTTTTTTTTTTTGAACATATAATTATGTACAACAGGAGAAAGTGCCAGAACAAGCCACTTAAAACCTACAGTTTACGCAACAGGTCCCGCTGATAGCCGTAATTGCTTAGTTGAATATTGGACAACCTAATTTCCAGTTGTCGACTCGCTGCCCTTGGGAAGGTCCTTTGAAGTGAACGTGGAAGTGGGAGGGAGGGGGGGATTTCAAGAAAGTAATTAATTTTAACCGAGCACGATTAGAAACACTCCAGACCTGCTCGATATTTTTGCTTATTTATTAAGCGAAAAATAAAATAAAAGTGACAATATAAAGAAAAAATGAAAGAGCCATTCTTTACCTTTCTTCTTAGAGGGGAGCGCCACCCACGAGGAAGAGGAGACACCTTTAGGATGAAAAGTGCGCAAAGTGGACAGATTTTTCTTGGAAATAGATTTTAGTCGATAAATTGATGCTCATGTTTTTTTTTTATATAAAGGAAAATATCTTATGTAAATTAACGCACTTAAATGTGCAGCTGTTAGAAAACAATCTTAGAATAAAGCCATAGCTGCCTATGAATAATCGCCGTTTAAGAAAATAACTCCCACATACAGGTATAAAAAGGATACATATCTGAAAGATGAGATATGTTCAAAAAGTCACAGTGGAAATTAAGAGAGAGAAGGAAGAAAAAAAAATCAAGGGTCTAGTTCTAGTGCGCATGCGTGAGCGCCACTTTCACTACCTGCCACACACAATCCGGTATTTCACATGGGGCAAGCGGGAGCTGTCATCCACTTGTGTATAACGCTGCTGCTGCGCGTTTTGGCTGACAGTCTCAGGCGACAAGGGAGAACAAGACAATCTTTCCTTATTTATTTATTTTTTTTATTATCGTCATTTTTCACTTAGGGTGCAACAACTCTGGATGGCATTATGACGCTGGAAAGATTTGAGCATTCATAAGGACGCAGAAACTTGACGATTTCACCGGATAATCCACGGGTGGGATGAAGAACTAAAGTCTAGTGTGAGTAATCTTAGCAGTTTGAAAGAATAACATTGTTATGTTTTGTTTGCGTGTGCGTGTGTATGTATGTGTGTTTTCTTTTTCCGCCTGCTTGATGAGTTATTAAACTTTGCTTTATATTTTTCTTTTACAGAGAGTTTGAGGGAGCATGTCTAAACCAATGGATCACGTCAAACGCCCGATGAACGCTTTCATGGTCTGGTCCAGAGCCCAGCGCAGGAAAATGGCTCAGGAGAACCCGAAGATGCACAACTCCGAGATCAGCAAGCGGCTGGGAGCGGAGTGGAAACTTCTCACGGAGTCCGAGAAGAGGCCGTTCATCGACGAAGCCAAGCGGCTGAGGGCGATGCACATGAAGGAGCATCCAGACTATAAGTACAGACCGAGGCGGAAGCCCAAGACTTTGATGAAAAAAGATAAGTTTTCCTTCCCGGTGCCCTATAATCTTGGGGAGCACGACGCGCTCAAAGTTAGCGGACTTTCCGCAGGAGCGCTCTCCGACTCCGTCATCGGGAACCCGGACAAGGCTGCGGCGGCAGCGGCGGCCGCGGCTGCGAGGGTCTTCTTCAACCCGTCCATGTCAGCGAACCCGTACTCGTTTTTTGACCTGGGATCCAAGATGACCGAGCTTTCCCCGCCGTCCTTTCCGTACGCCTCTCCTTTGGGTTACCCGCCGGGAGGGGCGGCGGCGTTTACCGGGACCGGCGGCGTGGGCGGCGGGGCACACACCCATACTCACTCGCACCCGTCGCCGGGTAACCCGGGGTACATGATCCCGTGTAACTGTACGGCCTGGCCCTCGGCGGGACTCCAGCCGCCCTTAGCCTACATCTTGCTGCCCGGGATGGGGAAACCTCAGCTTGAACCTTACCCTGCATATGCTGCGGCGTTATGATAGGCCCGCTACAGAGATGACTGGGACTGATCTGTTCATGCAAGATTTTTTATTATGCATGCAAGAAACTTGTACATGTGATGAAGTGCTCGTCCTCTCAAATATCACATGTGTATGTACATTGATTAATGCCTTTATCTAAGGTAATGCTTATTTAGACAACTCTCTAATCTATTATTGCTCAGCCAGGAAGACGACTGAACAAGGAGCACAGATTTGAGCTGTTGAGCATCTTTTTCACCTGCAGGACTGACCTGTTGGAATCATGGCCAATGACCCCCCACACCCCCCATCCTTTCTCCTGCTTCTCTCATCAGGACCACAACTGTTTACTTTCAGATGGGGGGCTTATTATTCAAGGATCAATGAGGAGGACTGCCACAACACTGTAAATGTAAATGTGTACAGATCCAAAATGACCTTTAGTTTATTTGCCATTATAGGCTTTAGTGTTTGAGATATTTCACTAGAAACACGGTGTATATATTTTGAATTTTTTTTAAAAAACCGTTTTATAGATGTCTGTAATATTTATTGTTTTAGTGGAATTTATGGTGAGCCAGACAATTTAAAAAAAAAGGACAAGACATTTGCACATGAATCTTACAAGATGTAATTTATTTTGAAGCTTTCATTTTCTTTAAATAGTAAAAAAAGAAAAAACAAAAAAAAAAGTTTGGAAGCAGTTGGAAGTTTATTATAATTTTCACCATTCAAACTTCTTGTGTCATGTGTAGCAAGGGAAAAAAAAGACCCCTTTTAACTAACTCATATGGAATTTGTATGTTTTGTGTTTTCCTTTAACATCCCGTTATGTACATCAAACTATTGTTGAGCAAAAGGACTACAATAAAACCTATTCGGATTAAATGGAAGGGAATCGCTGACTGTATAGTTCTTGATGAGATGAACAAGATTGGTATCTTTTCTTTTTTTTTTTTCTACCTCCTCTTGCTCCTGCCTCCTCAGTCCAGTCCAGGTGAAGTGTAAGGTATCCTCCAAAGGCCGCTTTTGTCCACGCTGTGAATGGCATTACAGGGTGGGGGGTGGATGAGGGGGAAATCTAAATCAGCCCATTGTTATCAAGAGCCAAAACCTTATTTATCACAATTTTAATCGGAAGATAAAACTGTGCCCTGCTCTAAGCTTTCTTTTCCCATGCAGGGGCAAAAAAAAAAGCAGTGGAAAGTGGTGGGAAACAAGCTTCTCATTGAGGATCTGAAATAACCTGAGTGTGAGAAGAAAAACAAAATAGGTTTAATTTAAATAAATGGGTGCACCCAAGAGAGTGTGAGTGAGAAAGTGTGTGTGAAGCAGGTGCGGACTGTTCGAATCACTCAGCAACATGTAAAGTACCAAAATGAAGCGAGGCACCTCTTCTAGATTACACCGGGAGATTAATTCATAAGGATCAGAGCGATTATGCAAAACTAATTTGGACAGTCCAGGGATAATTATCTCCGACACGGTTAATTAAACCTTTTCAGCACTTTGCTCTCCATTGTGACACCTCGATCCCTTCTCTCCACGGAACTTCCTCCTCCTTGGCCCCCAGATTGACGCGCTGCGCAGGCTTTCAATTCATTTCAAGGCCGGAAAAACAAGAAAAGTGTCTGTTTGTGTATTTGCATTTATTTATTGTCATTTTTTATATCTTGGATACTTTCAGCCTTAAGCAGAAATTGTTTTTCTAAAAAAAAAAGTACTAGACATGGATTAACAATTTAGGCATCTTTTTAAAATGTTCTGATCAAATCCCTCTACAAAATAATCTGTTGAAATAACAAGTAAAGTTGCTGTGATATTTGCATTATTTTTATTTGGAAAGCTTTTACTGTCAAGTGATGCCACAAAGAAATCTTTTACATTCAAACCAATTTTTACAAATGTACCTACTCAGATAAATTTGTCAAATTCCAGACCATTTTACAATATCTGGGTAATTCCTCATATTTAATAGTAAATAATCAAAATTAAATTTTTATTCTGATTAAGGTATAAAATGATAGTGATATACAAAAAATAAAATCAAGGCTGTCTTAAAATATGGCATGTAAGATTTTATTCCCTAACAACCACAGCTAAGCTTCATTAGAATCAAATACATATTGGTTAAGAAACTGATTTTGTTAGGAAGTTTAACTTTAGCATTAGCTCTATAAGTAAAATAATTAAAACTGGATTCAAAGTTTTTACATTTGTTCTGAAAAATGGACATTACCCTTACAAACGCAGCTAAGATTGGTTATTAACTGACAATGACTCTTGTTAGCAAAGAAATTCGGCTTGATAGCAAGTTCCTTTTTTGGGTTAGCATTGTCGCTAGGCTAGATGGCTGAATACGAACCTTTTGAACCTGGTTTACGTGCAAATCTGCCTTAAAATCACAGCTAAGATGTGTTGTTGGTTTGCAAGAACTGATTCAAGGTTCAGTTTGTTAGCAAGATTGACGTTAGCATTAGCACCTTGACAAAACTTGGAAAGTTTGACCCTGTGCTTTTGCTCTTGTAATTTATTTTTTCTTTCTGTCAAAACTGATTGTTCTTTATTTTGTATAAATTGATAAATTGGCATTATACACATTGTAAATAGATATATTAGTCTTACCAGACACAACAAATGAGAAAAATAAACTGACCAAATAAACTTTTTCAGTTAAGTTATAATTAAAATGTAGGATTTGTTACCAAAGTAATTTTGATTGAAGGTGTAGAAGCAACTGTCAAAATGAAGAACTGCAAATTAGTCCTTATTAAAGTCAAACATTTTAATGGCTAAAATTTAATGTCCTCCAAAATTCTGTTTTGTAGTATAAATGAAGCTGAATTACAACTTCCGCGCATTTCTTTCACCTTCTTCTCTTTTTATTTTCTTTTTCTTAAGGAAAAGGGGGAGAAAAAAGCTGAAAGAAGTTCCTTTTTTCCTCCGGCTCTGGGAGCGTTTAGATGGTCGAGGAGGTTTTGTCTGGGAACAAAACATGGGTTGGGAGGTTTTTGTGAGAGTGTTGTTTGTTGAAGTGGAGCTCAGCAAAAGCGGCTGCTTTCCCTCATTGTGATGAAAGCAATCAGTGGTATTTGGAAAACTGTTAGCATTGTCCACTTCTTCTGTGTCCATTGTGGAGGATTTCTTTTCACAAGGTTTTTTTTTTTCTTTTTCACCCGATCCAGCTGGCCGGAGTGAATAGCGGTGCAATGTGTACACGCTTTGTCCCTCCGAGCCCTTCAAGTAGCCCACGTTGAATGGAGTGAGTTGACACTGCATGACAGTGAAACAACATAATAAAAAATACATGAGCGCATGAATGGAGGCAGGCGCATAAATAAATAAAATGGGTGGCCAAAACTGGATAAACTGAATGACAAAACGGTGAAAGGGGGACAAAAAGATATTTAACACGCTAGATTAGCATTAGAATGCAATCTACAAGCCAGAACAATTGATGAATGGGTTTACCGGCCAAGAAAGAAATGGACTAAATGCCTTTTGAATAGATAGGCTATGTTTTTTCTTTTCTTTTTCTTTTTCTTTTTGGTTGGGGATGGGGGTGAGAGAGGTTAGATGGGAACCAAATGGGAAAGGTGGAGATACAGCTGTGGAAAAGTTTGAGAAAACTTTAAAAATAATATTTAAAAACAGATTTGGAGAAATATTTTTAAGAGATCAACTGAAATGCATGCTAACGATCACCCTTTCATCCTTAGACTAAGGGATATTTTGGGATTTAACACTTTTGAATTTGGTTTTCCGATATTCTAATTCAGATTGTTATTCATCAATACAAAAGGGAAGCATGTTTTAATGTGGCTGAACAGAAGATGACAGAAGTAGCTGTGTTGTCAAAGACATCTGAATAAATCCAAGCACTCATAACTATTCAGGTTAAGTAAAGATTTAACACAATATTTTCTAGTGGCATTGGATACATTTACTTTCCAGGCATTAGGATTGTGTTAAATGGTAAAAATTTTTTTTACTTACTATAATTAAAATCATACATAAGAAAGTGTTTTAGTCTTTATTTATGACACTCAAAAAAACACACACACATATTTCACGTTTAAAAAGAGGAGAGAATAAAAAAAACAAAATTTAAATGATTGAATTTGTCATGCAGGCTGCTGTACATGCCATTAAAAAGGTTGGATATGTTTGCAATCATGTGATAAAAACAATGGAGGATGGTTGTCATAGTTGTATTATATTGCAGGTTTTTCTAACCTTTATCTCAGTACGAGCATTTAGAAAAAGTTTAGCATCCCTTATGACTGGATCATCAAAGTGTTAAACATGCATCATATTTCAGATTCCACTAGAGAAAAGTGAATCATTTTCTGGTTCAAACATTTTTAAAATATTTACTGTATACTTTATGCTTTACTTTATACACCAACAGTCACTTTGGAGGTTTTTGCATCCAATTTAAAGCGACGGCTGCCTCATGTTTTCATAAGCTGCCTGCTTGATGCCCTGATATGATTATATCTCAGTGTTAAACCCTTTATGTGCCTGTAAGACATTTGTAGAAGTGAGATTAGGCAAATTAACATACATATGTATCACCAGTTCAACCATGTTGACCTCAGAGGGCTGCACAATAGTTTGCTCATCCCTAATTCGCCTGAGGGCCGACCCTGGAAGCTGGTGGATTATCACCTGGTTTCAATGGCCTGAGATGGATCATTTCAGTATTTTTTTTCAGACATGAATAATACATCAATATCATCTTGTTTGAGGATGTTTTCTCAGTTTGTTTGCAGAAGTCTGCTCCTTGCTCACCTGGCTGTCATTGCATGTGTGTGTAAGTGTGTGTTAAACGCTGGGAGACATATACAGCCAGCCCCGGCCTCTCTGCAAGGAACCTCAAAGAGTCTGATCACTGACTCCTCCATCTCATTTTAGGCAAATCAAAGTGTGAAAAGTCTCTCCTGAAGCAATATCTCCATCATCAGGTTGGGTCAAGAATGTTTATGAAGGCTGTGTGTCATATTACCTGTAATCTCCAGAGTATGAACCGCTGTATTTCTTACTTTCTCTATGCTCCCAGGAGGGGGAAAAATGCCAAAATTATCTTGCATTGCACCTTTTCCGCAACACCTCAACATAGCAAATCAAAGCCTCAAAACCGTACATGTCGCTGTGCCCAAGGTCACCGGGAGAAATGAGAAATCTCTGTGTACTGTACAGTCCACCCCCATAAACATGCCACACAGCCCTCTGAAGTCTGACTTCGCTTTAAAGAGAGTCCAAGTTTGTTTAATAGTACATAATGCAATAAGTCGATGCTCCCTCACCGGAGTTCAGAGGGAACGCTTGAATTAGGTTGGGGGGCGAGAAGGTGGATGGAGAGGAGGGGCTGCTGAGGTGAATCCTGCAGGTGAGACGGGGGAACTGACACAGTGTCGAGCAGAACACTGGGCTTTACACTTTTGAAGTAAATTGCAATAGCAACAATATTTCACTATAACTTTTATTAGCATCTGAGCAGTACCTTTATATCAGTAAGAGCTTTTTGAACCCTGACTAAACCTGAGAAAATCTTATTGCAGTTCTTCACTGAAGTGTTTGGAAAGTTCTTATCCAACTGTAATGGCACGTGTGTATGTTTTTTTCATTTCACAAAACAACTTGGATTCATTTGAAAGATAGGAATTTGGATAGAAAGTTGGAATTTATTGTAGATTTTTTGGCGTGTGCTCTACACGTGGTCAAAATTATATGTACACGCTTAAATACGTACAGTACATTAACCCACAAGATTTAGTTTAATGTCCAATCCAAAAAGATTTGTAGACAAACTGGACACTTTTTATTGCCAACAATAATCAATCAACAATAATCTGATCTCTCTACTTGCTAAAAACGATGGAGTTTATATACCTTTATAGTGGAAGTCAAAGTAATAAATTATATATATATAGATATAGATATATATCTCTCTATATATAGATCTATCTATCTATCTATCTATCTATCTATCTATCTATCTATCTATCTATCTATCTATCTATCTAT